>CAKNYM010046868.1:0-27464 GCA_932195095.1 Andricus curvator | reverse complement strand
CATTTAAACAGTTTAAAAATTAAAAATTCATTTGAAATGTAATGCGGTCAGTGTTTACAAAATAGTTTGATGAAGAAAATAAGTCCATTATACTTCATCAAAGTTGTCGAGTTTAGAAATTTGAAGGATTTTTTTTAATACTTTTAAAAACTTACAACAAATTGAATTAAGTAATTATGACCTACAATAATTTTTATTAGGAAAGCAATGGTTACAATTTTTTTCGATGATCCTTGACTTTTTCTTTCACATGCTAATGCCACAATTTTTTATGATAGGTGCAGTCGATATTGTGGATCCGGATGCAACGATTGTATCAACCACTAAAAGTGTGAAAGATTGGCTCTATCAATGCAAGAATCGACAAGAGCGAGAAGGGTAAGTGTCATAATTTTTCTGTGGTTCTCTTTTTCATAAAATATTTCAATTTGCTTTGATAACTCATTAAAACCATTTTTATTCAGGAAAAATGCTGAGAAAACATAAGAAAGAGAAAAAAATATGCAGTTATATTTGGAGGAAGACGATGACGAAGATGATTCCTAATTCATCTTGTAGAATACCTGAGCAGTAGGTGCCTGAACGTTAACTTAAAAGTGTTACTACATCCTTTTCTGTTTTGAGAATTTATCTTACATTTACGCATATTTAATCTTTAATATCGAAGGACTGATTGAGTTTATAAACAAAGACAAGGTTCACAATGCGCAATTACCCAAGTGCGAATTCCAATACGGCCCAACATTGGCCCAGGACTGGGAAAAATGTTGCCGGAATTCGGCTGCCGGTATTGGGCCATAGCTGGATGTGTAACTAAGGTATGCAATCGGCAGCCGAAACATGCCCAATACTAGTTGGAAGCACATGCCCAACATTGGACGCCATTATTGGCCCAATGCTAGGTGACAGTTCTGCTCAGCAGTGGATGCCAAGGTCAATTCGAATCTGGTATATCCATTAGCCTATAATTGCCCGATACTGGATTGCTAACTACCCAAGTGCGACGTTACATACGGCCCAGCACTGGCCCAGTATCAGCAAAAATATTGCCAGACTCTGGGCGCCATCACCGGAATTAATTAAAAAAATAATAAAAAATCGAGGCACCGAGTCCGGGCCAAACTCTGGTTCTTCCTCTTAAAACATGGTTTGCCGTAGTAAAAGTCACACTGGGCCCAGTGATGCGCCTTTGCTGGGCCAGACTCTGTCTATTCCTATTGAAACATGTTTCGCAAAAGTAAAGACGAAATTGGGAACAGCAGTGCGCCGAGTCCGGGCCAAACTCTGGCTCTTCCTCTTAAAACATGGTTTGCCGTAGTAAAAGTCACACTGGGCCCAGTGATGCGCCTTTGCTGGACCAGACTCTGGCTATTCCTATTGAAACATGTTTAGCAAAAGTAAAGACGAAGTTGAGAACAGCAGTACACCGAGTCCGGGCTAAACTCTGGCTCTTCCACTTTAAACATGGTTTGCCGTAGTAAAAGTCACACTGGGCCCAGCAATGCGCCTTTGCTGGACCAGACTCTGACTATTCCTATTGAAAAAAGTTTTGCCAGAGTAAAGACGAAGTTTGGAACAGTAATGCGCCGCGTCTGGGCCGATCTCTGGTTTTTCCTCATAAAACATGCTTTGCCGTGATAAAAGTGACACTTTGTCTAGTAATGTGCCATCACTGGGCCAAGTATCGGCGGTAGATGGACAAATTTGAATAGCCAATATAGGCAGCCAGTTCGGGCACAACATTGGGCCGATTCAAATGCCGATATTGGCCCAATAACATTAGCCGATTTTTGGCTGCCGAAATTGGATCAAGCCTGGGCCGTGTGTTCAGTTCCGGCAATTCGCACTTGGATATAAATGCTCTTATTTCGAAAGCAATATTTAATCATTTTAGTACTGTTTAACTTTAAATGGAAAGACTGATTAAGTTAATAACGGCGTGAAGTTAAAAAACGCTCAATTGTAATTTGATATAAAATTTTGCATGGTACTATCAATTAGTATTTATAAGTAGGACTTACCTTACCTGTTAAATAGACACTACAACTTACTTTCGCAAAAACATATTAAACAGTGCTGTATTTAATAACTTGTTTTTTTATTGGCCTTTTAATTCTGTAGTAACATACATTTGCGCGATTATTTTATTATAAAAAACGCTCCCTGACCATTGCCGTCCAAGCTTTCATTAATACTGCTTAGCAAGTTTTCTTAAATATTGCTTCGCAAGCTTCCCTAAATGTTGCGTTGCAATATTTCCACAATATTGCTGCGCAAGCTTTCCTCAAAATTACGTTTCAAAATTCCCTCAAGTTTGCCTCGCAAGCTTCCCTCAAACTTACGGTACATTGTCTTACTTGCGGCAAACTTGCCTAAACCTTACGGTACAAGTTTCCGAACCGTGCACCGCAAACTTTAGGCAAGTTTGCTGCAAACTGTTTTGCTATCTGGGTGATTTTAGTGATTTCATTCAATTAATTGATTTTATTGTTTTTTTTTATTTTATTGATTCTATTGATATTTTTTATTGTGAATATTTGACTTTTTTATTAAAAAATACAATCAAATGACTCAATGAAGTCAATGAATTGAATAAAATATGAAAATCAAATTATTATTAATAAAATCAAAATTGTACTGATTTTAGTGATTTTATTCAATTTATTGATTTAATTAGTTTGATTTATTCATTTGATTCTATTCAAAAAAATCAATAAAATCACTAAAAACAATAAAATAATTATCAATAAAATCAATGCAATAAAAAACTTCATAATATCACTACAATAAGTACAATTTTGAGATTATTGATAATAATTGTATTTTATTGATTTCAGTGATTTTATTCAATTTATTGATTTTATTGATTTATTTCATTGTATTTTGTAATAAAATAAAGAAGATCTATATAAATATTCGATTTTTTTATTAAAAAATACAATCAAATGAATCAAAAAAATCAATAAATTTAATGAAATCACTAAAATAAATAAATTCAATTTATTATCAATAAAATGAACAACATCAGTAACATCAATCAAATCAATAAAATAAAATTTATACTGGTTTCACTGATTTCATTGATTTTATTCGTTTTATTGATTTTATTCATGTTCTTCATTTTATTGATAATTTATTAGAGGATAATGGGAATTTTTAGCACCCCCGCCCTCCAAAAGCTTATCACAAAAAAGGTTTTTGTTGCTTCACCCTATTAAAAAAATATTCATATTCATCAGCAAAAAATTGTCATAACTTTACAAATAACTAGTTTTTATAATTTTGGAAATCCCGAAATTTATGCATGAATCTGAAAATGCTTCTGTGATGTCAGAATTGTGAGTAAAAAAATAAATTTGCGAACGGTTCTCGCCGTTCTAATGCTGTCTTCTGCTATCCGCAGATTTCTTCCTGCCGAAAAATTTATAATTTCCGTGAAAATAATGATTGCCTCAGCAAAAGGCTTCATTCCTCTAAATTTTATTTATCCGAGGATCTCGCAAAACCCCGAATATTTGACAAGTTTTCTTTCTTTCGTTCTCAAATACTTGGGAAAAATATATATGAAGTCAGTGCCGTAACAATCAAGAAAAAAATTCGAAGTCGTATTTAACCAACACCCTTAAGAATGATAATTAAAATGAAATTAATTAAAATTGACAATTTTTCAGAAATAATAATTAATTAATAATTGATTAATAACTAATTAATAATCATTAATTATAAATTAATTTTAATTACTTATTTATAATTCATTCAATCCTCGGTAAGAAGAGAAGAATAGAGAAAAATTATTATTTTCATATATAAACGAAAGAGTGAACATTATTTAATTTTTTCGAATGTGCTAATTTTCCATCGGGAGAAGTGCCCAACGAAAGAATAGGTTTATCTCCGAAAACAATTATTTTCTATTTCCTTAACGATTGCCACTTGTGTTGTGTTCCATGCAGGCGAACATATTTTCCATTTTTTAATTCCTCTTAATGCGAGCAGTAGACACACCTCTCATGATTATTTTTAATTCCATACTTACATGCTGTATTTTCGATTAATTTAATTCTTTCTAATCCGTCCACAAAATGTGTGCGCTTGCATGGTTTCTTGTGCAACATAAGTTTGGAAATTTCCATTTTTTTTGTCATTATTATTTTTAATTTCATTCTGACATGCTTCATTTTCGATTATTTTAATTACTTCTAATCTGTCCACAAAATATCTGCACTTGCATAGTTTCTATTCGTTTTTGTGGAATATAAGTTTGGAAATTTCAATTTTTTTGTCTACCATAACGGTGGAATGATTTTAATAATAATATTTTATATTGTCTTAACTTTTCATCCTTTATCTATACCGTTTTCTGCTTACCACTTTTTTCTGTATTTGACTTTGAATTTATGGTTTAGGTTAAATTTTTGCAAGTTGGCCACTAAACATCTCTTCTCTCCTCTCCTCCCCTAAACCCTAAAAACGATTTCAGATGTTTAACAGTCAAGTTGGAAAAATTTAACCTAAGCCAAAAATTCAAAGTCAAACAAAAAAAATGGTAAGCAGAAAATTAAAAAAATTTGGATTTCGACTATGCTGGACCAATATTACTACAATGTTATATAGATCGTTTTTTTGACTCCGTATACTTTTTTTGTGTGTCTGTGCATTCCATGCAAATTTGCACAGCAGTAGTGCGTGTTCCAAGACAGATTTCATATGAAATCAGTCAAAATATGTTTCTGTTCGATAGATTAATACAAAGATTTTCACATAATTTACCCAAATACAATACTTATTTATTTAAAAAAATGCATTTATTTCAATTCACAGTTTCGCCTTAAAAGTTACAATATTCTCTTTCTTTCTATTCTTTCTTTTGCATTCCTACATTTTTTAATTCCTCCCAATACACTTCCATTAAATTTTTCCAAGTCGATGAAAAGGAATAGGTTTTGCTTTTTTTTCTACTCGTTGCTGTAACTTTCGATGAAGGAAAATTCACGTATTAATGGGAATTCAGATTCTGAATTTGTTTGAATTCTTCTCTTCTTACCGGGTCATTCATTTATCACATTGTGTCAATGAAATTTTACATTTTATAAGTGATTCTACTGGGGCTCTTTATCATAACTCATTTGTGAATTTAATTTAAAATTACATTGGCTGGTGAAATATGTAGTCATCTAGAGACTTTTTCAGCGATTCTTTATCGGAACCTGGTACATTTTTTCGATGAAAATTCACATTTAATAAGAGCTTCTGCAGTTGCTCTTCATCGCGAGTAATTTGTGAATTATATTCGCTTATTATTGCCACTACGCGTTCTGCGCTATCATTTGTGACTTTAGACTAAAATTTCTAAGTCTTAAAAAACTTTTCTTTTAAATTGTAAAAATGCTCTGACGTTTTGAATTTTTATCTAACTGAAAAATTTTATTGCAACAATTTCGAAGTATATCTGATATCTAGTAAAAATTTTGATTGACATTTTTTAATCAATAAAAAAAAAAGTTTTTTCATTTCTTTGAAAATTTTCAAAGTGATGAAAAGCATATAACTTTTTAAATTTCGATCGAAATTAAAAAGGCGATCAGGATAATTTGCAAGTATATTTCTCATGTAGCAGAAACTTAAGACTAAAATTTCTAAAAGTCTTAAAAAAATATTGTTTTTAATTTTGAAAATACTCCTAACTGCTTGAATTTTGATCTGATTGAAAAATTTTGTTGTATATATGGCTGAAATATGAATCATTAACAATGGAATAGAGCAGAGACAATTATCTGCAGAAATGCAATAAGATTTAGGTATGGTCGATGTTGAGGACTCAGGTAAGCCTCAAGGTTTAACAAAGGAACAGGTCAAGTTCGCAAAGTGTAGCTGTTACATTGCTGCCGCACTGCGAAGCTGAACCATAGGTGGCACCGTGAATTCTTTATGTTGAGTAGTGAATTTAGAAAAAACTTTGCAACAAATGCGTAGTCCTACTAATTATTTTTTTGCAAAACAAAAAAATATGTGTTTTCCATTTTCATGTAGCCTACAATATTTTTCAGTCTAATCTCAAAAATTCGAAAATGCCTTTTTTTGGACCACCCTAATATATATAGGGGAGACCTCCCTACAGTGGATAGCAAAAATTGATAGATTTCAGTAAACACAAAGTAGGATATATATTAAAGAGCTGTTATGATACAAATGAAGCTGATATATTCACCTATGTGATGAGATATCAGTAAAAATCAATTCGTTAGCAAATAAAAAGCTATTGATATTATTTTGAGGTGGTAACATTTTATCCATTGATGGCAGGTTCGGCCTACAGTGGACATTCAATTCTACACCGCGAATCAGCATAGAAACATGTTTTTATTAGTACTCCTAAATAATATTTTATACCGATGCTACTGTCAGAACAAATAGAAAAATAATATATTTTCGATTTCGGATAAAATTAGCAAAAATATAATTTCATTTATTTCGCTCATATTTCACAACACGTCTTTCAGTGAACAGGTCAGAAATTGTGCATGGTGAGGTTATGTCTACTTGCGGGAAATTTAAAATCACTCATTTTAAAAGCTGTTCAAGTTGAGCGATTAAATAATTCAAAATGAAGATTTTAATTCCTAATATTTACTGATGATTGTAGAGACAATTGAAATGTGTGGATCTTAAAATTTTGAAAAAAATTAAGATGGGATGTAAAAAAATGTATTCAGGATATACAGAAAATGTCCTCTATAAAAATAAAAAATTGGAGACTATTTAAACACTTAAATTTTGCTTAAATTGTTACAAAAACATCAAATTCAGTGTGCGACAAGTTTACTATGTTCATTAGTTTAAAAAAAAAGTATTTCAAAACAAATTTTCCACAATTTTATTTGAAAACAAATTTTTTTGCAATGCTACGCTGCAGCTAAGTATCTACTATACCTATATTCAAGTTCAAGGTATCAGCTGATTCTGTCTTCTGCTAGTTTAGTACCAGCCTATGAGTGTAAATTATCTCTAAAACTTTTCACTAAAAATCCACTGTAGGGATGACTGTATGGTATCCATAGTAGGAAAATGAGAGCCTCCAGGAATATATTTATAATAATTTTCTCACGTAGAACGTAAGATTCTACGGTAAAAAATATTATAGTTTAATGACCAAGGAACATATATCATTAAACAAAATCACTCTGAAAAATTGTATTTACTTGGAAAAAATGACTAAAGTTGAGGACAAAGTTTCTTAATCATGTCAAAAACAGTTTTTTATACTTCTTTCTTCTATTATAATTAAGTATAACATGAAATTCCGTTTTATGATGCATTTTTATAAACTAAAATCATACAAAATGCGCAAATTAGGTTTACGTTAGGCATTTCGCTTTTATTTACAAATGTCCACTGTAGGAAGCTATCCACTGTAGGGAGGTTTCCCCTACATATATACGTATATATGCGAGTGTCCCACCTGCTCAGGAACCTGTACAGGATCCTTCATAGATACTTTTTGCAAATGTCTCCCAATTGCACAGGAACTTGTACAGGATCCTCCCTAGGGAATTTCTTGCAGCAACATCCACGACAATGCAGGAACCTGTACAGGTATTTGAATACCCAGGTTCCTCTACAGGAACGTGCGCAAGTTCCCTCGCAGGATCCGCGGCAGGAACCGGTGTACCAGGAACCTGCGTACGTTCCTGTACAGGAACCTCTAAAGGAACCTGTCAGGTTCCTGTACAGGAATTTTCAGCTGGAGGTTAATGAGAAAATTCATAAATTAAGAAAAGTGGTTATAATTTGAAGAAAATTTTAAAAAGGGATACGGGTTGGTTGCGGCCAACTACTGTAAGCCACTCTGTCGCCCGGTACGTGACGAATACAATACTATGCCGATTGAACGGCGCTGAAACGGCACTCAAACAGCACTGCCCAGTGCCGTTTCAGTGCTGCTCATTTAAAGCTACTTAGTTTCCAGTTTTAAATGCCTGCAGAAGTTCCCTTTATATCTGCGAATAGGCTACCAAGTAGACCAGCTGAACGAGATTAAAAATGAAAAATTTAAAGTTGTAAACAATTTTAATTACCTCTACGAAAGTTAGAAATTCAAAATCTACGGGTTTCGATAATTTCAGATATCTAACTTTTTTTGTTGACAAGTTTAAAATTCGAATGAACACAATGTATCTCGTAAATGGAATGAGATACGCCAAAACAGACAACATTTTCGAATCTTACTTCAGAATAGTATATTAGTATATAATTTATAAGTATAAAATATATATAATGAGAAAATTCCTAAATTAAAAAAAGTGATAATAATTTGAAGAAAATTTTAAAAAGGGATTCGGGTTGGTGGTGGCCAACTACCGTAAACCACTCTGCCCGCCCGGTACATGAGGATTACAATAGGAACATTATATGACCGTCTCATATCACTCTGAGTGCCCTTTAGGTGCCGAAATCAACACAAACAGTCACTGAAACGGCACTGGCGGGCCAGTGCCGTTTCAGTGCCTTTTCATCGACAGGGATTATAATTCGACATTACTTTAAGATTACTTTAGAGTTACTTTATGGTTACGCTGCAGCGTAACGCTTGCGTTCAGACGGTCCGCCAGGGCTCCTTTTCAAGTAAGTGTTATCTTTGAATAAATAGAAAATTTAGTGACACATTATTAAACAAAATGTACTTTGATATAAATGTTCTAATATAAGAAACCATGCACTCCACTTTTTCAACGAATCCGGCTTCGAAAACTTAAAAGTCTCTAAGCTTTTAATTATCAACACGTTTAGTAACTATGAGTTACCGTAAAATATGATACGAGATCGTTCTCACTCACTAGTGGTACATCACTATCCTAATAGCACGGAACGTTCCGGGTCTGGTTCCGGGCACGTTCCTAGAAAGTTCCGCGGGAACCTTCGGAACGTTTCAGCGGAAAGTTCTAAGAACGTGTAAAATGTCCGCCGCTTGAGAACGTTCCACTGGGACCTGAGGGGAACCTTCCGTTATTGTTATTGTTAACAACAATTACCTCGTAAACCGTAAGAGTTAGGTAAAAATGGATGTCATTTTTGAGTTTTAAGTAACGCATATACCACACTATAATATTATGTCCATATTATAAAGTGACATCGATTTTGACCTATTACTTACGGTTTACGCGATATTTACTGATAATAATAATAATAATTTTCTTTTTTTTAATTTTTCTTTCTTAAACGGAGAACAACCCGTCCCGCAGTGGCTAGTGAAAGGACGCACGGTATTGATCCCTAAGACCGGAAATTTGTCAAGTCCAAAGAACTACAGGCCCATAGCTTGTTTAAACACCAGCTACAAGCTATTCACTGGCATCCTCAAAGAGAGGATATTAACATCTATGGAGCCGGCATGGAGTGCAATAGTTGAACAACGTGGATGCAAGAGAGGTCTGGCAGGTTGCAGGGAGAACCTGTTAATAGACAGGTGTATTACCCAGGACTCGATCAGGTATCGACGCAATCTGTCCATGGCTTGGATTGACTACCGTAAGGCATTCGATGACACGAACCATGAGCTACTTATTAAGCTCTTTGAGTGCCTGGAGATGCATCCAAAAATAGTGAGATGCATAAAAGAGCTTATTCTCTTGTGGCGGACAAGATTTGTCATAACATCTGACAAAAGACAAGTGACTACAAGCTATATCACATATAAGAGGGGGGTCTTCCAAGGAGACTCTCTAAGTCCGATACTATTCTGCATCTCCCTCTTGCCTCTATCTATTGTGCTCCGAGCCAAAAGCTCTGGATACCTATGTGGCCCGCCGAACAGAAGAGAATATAAGGTCAACCATCTTTTATACATGGACGACTTTAAACTCTTTGCTTGCTCTAAAGAGGACATTAACATTCTTGGGGAAGCGGTAAATAGGTACTCTAAAGCGATTGGCATGAGCTTCGGACTGGACAAGTGTGTCACACCGAGCGTGCAAGCAAGAGCCAGAAACACTTGGACATGTTCTCAGTGGATGCTCAAAATATGCGCGCTACGGGTACATAGAGAGACACAATGCGGCTCTAAAAGTGTTATATTACCATCTTAGGCACTTCTATGGTGTTGCCCTGTTGCCCTGTTGCCCGTTTTGCCATACGCCCAGGGGGAACTAGAGTCCGTTGCGGACCCTGGCGGACCGAACGAACGGAGCGGATACGCTACAGCGTATCCTCACAGTATCCACATCGTATCCTCACAGTATCCACATCGTATCCTCACAGTATCCACATCGTATCCTCACAGTATCGGCTTGCCAGCGTCAGGCTCATTCCATCGCGAACCGGATGCAAAAGGCTGTTCTTCTGGGATCACTTCATCTGGTCCGTCGACGCTGTTCCTCATAACATTCTACAAAGATTGGTAGCTCTAAAAAAGTATCCAGAGGTGATACCTTCATCTCCAACTGTCCCGTCTGCCGCGTAAGGTCATCCGCGGCTAGAGACCTGACTCCAAGGAACAGTGTTGCCCGATGTTATCTCGCGTAAATTTCCCGCTCTTGCTTACCTTCTAGGACAGAAGGAGCAGAAGCGGATGACGTACACGTTCCAGTTGCATCGGGATTGGTTGCATTAAGGAACCATGATGAAGGAACGGCCCTTCTGCCAGCGCCAAATCGGTCAAAGGTGCGATAAAAATGGATTCTTGGCGATCGACTTTTTCGTTATTCACCTGTCGTTAGCCAGCGCAATGAAATCTACACCATATCGTAGAGGGCGATTATTGCTTTCGGAAAATGTACTTGTGCGACTTTCCACCCGGTGAAGAACCCCCGGCACGGTGGCCTAAAGGGGGTAATATTACAGTTAATAAGTGTTGTTGGTTCTCGCGCTTCACGCTCGATAATATATTTATCTCGCGCTACGCGCTCGGTCTTTGTATTTTCACCACATTTGCGCACAGACCTTTTAAAATTAAAGATCAAATCACCGACAACTGTAATTTGGTGATTTGGAATTCTCTTTTGTTAAAGCTCCTTCAGCTTTGACGAACACATTCTCATCACGTATCTCGTGCTTTGCACTCGATTTTGTCAGAAATGCAAACTTTTCTGCATTATGTTCAACACTATTATGTCGAACATACTTATTTTCATTATCTTGTTTTTATAATTAAAACAAAAGTACACATCCTATACAAAAAAGGTTGTTATTAAACATTTTATGGCAACTTGTGTCGTTTTTCCAAAAACTTAATTTTTTTATTTTCATTCTTATTTTTTACGATTGAAAAAAAATCTACTCGCCCTTTCTAAAAATTATAAATAACGCAATCGTAGATCCTCTTTAAGTAAACAACTTTCGCCTATTAATTTTTTCCATAGCTTGTGCCGTTTGTCCAAAAATTAAATTTTTAATTTTTAATGTTATTTTTTACGACTAAAAGAAAAACTAAGCGTCCTATTAAGAAGTGATTAATGACAAATTTTTAGATCTTTTTTGGGTGCACAATGTTTGTCTTCTTATCTTTCTTGGTATCTTGCATAGTTTGACCGAAAAATGAAAATTTTCATTTTTCATTATTCTTTGTGCGATCAAATTTTTGAGTTTTCGAAAAAATTCAAAAAATTGTTATGATAATCTTGTAGTTCCTTCAAAAGCAACGTTTTTCTTTTCCTGACTTTTTTTCATATCGTGCGTTGTTCCGCTTAAAATGTTAATTTTCGTTTTTATTTTTTTTATTTTGAAAATGCTATAATTCTGATAATTTTATTTTTATCGAAAAATATCATGAGGATAATTTGTTTGAGTTTCCGAGTACTATGAATAGCCGCGCATAGCATTTTTAAATCGTGAAAAAAAATGGTCCCAAAAATTTTCAAAATGCTCTCACTTTGTGACTTTTGATCCGAAGTAGCTGGTTAACAAACTTGTTCTTTCATTTGAGGCCTTAAAAATGTGTGCCAAAGCACAATCCAATCTGATTATTTTTTTACATAAAAGCAATACCTTCTCATTATGTTGAGAATGTAAAAACGTAAATGAAATCTCTAAGCCCTCTGGAGAGGAAAAACTTGTCCTGCCAGGGCTCAAGAGTACTGAAATAGGCGGCACGGCCTTTTCTTTGCGAGATTGATTTGCTTCGGCTGCAATACCCTTCACTTGTAATGACGAAATTTTTGAAACGAAGCATTCAAAAAGTTTACAAAAATATTATATGTATACTTTGATACTTCGCGGATATATGCGTCAAAATTGAATTTTAATACATTAAGAACAAATACCAACACGGAAAAAATTTATCCGTAAAAAAGTCACGAACTAGTAGCTAGGTCTCGGAAATGAGAAAAATTCATCGGATATTTATGTATTTTCGTAAATAACCTACGAACTTTGAGAAAGATTGACGAACTCGATTTGAAAATTCTAAAACGGTTCATCACTTTTTTTTACGTGAATAATTAAAAAAATATTACGAGTGATTGGGAAAAGATTCTCAGAGCACTCACGAGCTTGCCCGACAAATCTGGGAACTCGAAACTAAGTCTCTCTGTACGTGGCCCACGCACACACGCGCGGTGCGTGTGTGCGCTCGTATGTGTGCCTCGAGCTCGTCGGATGAGTGGCTAGAAGTTTTATAATACCTATTTTGTTTGGCCTCGATGGCTGCGCGTGTTTACGCACTCCTGGTTTATGTTTAGAAACTGGTGAGTCAGCAGTGTTTGAGGTTCGAATCTTCTGAGTTGCGAATTTATAAATTAATATAAAATTAAATCGCACAAATAAAATTTTTCCTCTTTTTATTTCAGTCTGAAATTTTCAGGAACTGTTCGTAGGAAATTCGAACTGTTCGTAAGAAACTTCGAAATTTATCCATATATTTCTCATAGAAATAAGGATTTAATGTTTCATTTTTTTATCTCGTATCCGAGACCTAGCTACTAGTTCGTGACTTCTTCACGGATAAATTTTTTCCGTGAAGGTGCGATTGATGATGACTGAGCTATCTCTAATTAAATATTGAGTAATTTTTACAGTACAGATGTCCCGTAAACGATTGAGAGCATGTTAAGACATGCCGTGTAATAATAATTGAGAAAAAGTACCTTAAACTTTAATAATTTCCAAGGAATGTTCTTACCAGTTCTATTGATGTAAGTGTTAGTGTGGTGTCACAGCAGGATAGCACTACCAAGTGGTCGACCTCTTCAGAAACTGTAAGAGGATCCATTACGATCCCTCCGTAACAATAACATTCTGCTGTGAGCGCACAGTAGCAGTCACATAAATGGGACTCGAAGCATTTTCCTAAATTTTATTCAGAAACGAAACTTGACATTTTTGTCTTCGGACTGAACTATTTTTTAAAAGTTAAAATTAAAATTAATTATTTCAATTAATTTTAAATCCTTTCAATTAATTAACTATTTTAACAAATTAAAAATTATGTCGCAAAATTTGTTTTCCAAAAAGTTGTGCAAGAATTTATTTTGTCAAAAATTTCTTTTTCAAACTTTTTTTTTTAAACAAAAAAATTTTTTCAAACAATTTTTTTTCAACAATTTCATTAGAAAATTTTTTTCTTTCAAAAATGTTTTGAAAACATTAACATTAACGTCTCAATAGTCTACGAAACCCTTCCTTGTAGGCAGTCAGGGCCTACAAACTTGACTTTTTTGTCTTCGGCATGAGCTATTTAAAAAAAATTAATTATTTCATATTACACATAAAGAATTACGCATTATTAGCCTATTTTACATTTGGTCTCTCGGATCATCCTCCTCTCTTATTTTCCTTTCTGACTCCCTAGCAACTGTTTCGAATTCCCTTGCATATCTGCAAGGGCTGCGGCTCGGTTTCGCTGTTAATGCTGAGCGAATTTTGTTCGTTAATTCACTTCCACAGCTGTTATTTATCCACTCTTCTAACTTTTCCACCCAGGTTTTATCTATCAGTTCTTTTGCAACCCTGCAAATTACTATATGCTCTAAGTTCTCCTCATCTTCCCCACATAATCTACAGCTTACATCTTTCAAACCTTTCTTTCTCGCCCTCCCTACATTTCCGCACCGCAACCTAGCCCATTGTTCCTTGTCTCTGTATTCTATTTTCTTATCCCAATACTTTTCCCTGTATAAAATTATTCTTCACCGCTCCATAGAATTCGCAATACTTAGATTTTTCTGTCCTGCTCCAGTTCCTCTGAATTTCTTGATCTTTCCTGGTTATTATTCCCCTTTCCAAATTTTTTTCCTATCTCCTCTCTTCTGATCCCTTTACACATCCAATCTAGCATTTCACCGTCTCCTACTTCCCTTAAAGCTTCTCTTACTTTCATACCCCAACTAGAAGGATTCCCATTTTCCAGACCTCTTAACTCTTCCTTTAAACAAATTTTCGGCAACCTATCTTCTTCCATGTCTAGTATGTCCAAAAGATATTTATTAGCCCTATTTCTGGCCTCAACTTCAATACTATTCCGTCTCTCTTCCATTTTCCAGATATAATCTGGAGTGTTCCTATCGAGTCCCATGGCCATATTTACAAATTTTCCTTGTGCCATTTCCATTTCCATCCACCTTTCCCATCCCCATAACTCTACTCCATATAATCCTCCTGATTTAGCTAACACATCCATTATATATAGCCGTCTTCCTAACTCTCCTATCTTTGCTCTCTTCATCACTCCCCAAGCTGCATTTGCTGCTTTTTGCAACTTGCCCGCCATTGCCTTTACATGCTTTCTATTAGTTCCCCCAGTTGAAAACCAGTAACCTAATAAATATTTATACCTATCAACAATTTCGACTATCTCTACATATATTCTCCATTCCTCCTCTTTTTTCTTTCGCCCACCCTTTCTGAATACCATGATTTTTGATTTTGCAACATTAATTTCTAGACCATTCTCCCTTACATATCCTTCAAGCGTTTTTAACATTTCAGCTAGTCCCTCTGGGTAATCTACAACTAAAACTAAGTCATCAGCAAATTTGAGTGCAAATACTTTCTTTTTCCCCTATCACTGTACCCCCTTCATTCTTTCTCTCCCATCCATCCTCAATGTCAGCAATTAATATATTAAATAATGTAGCAGTCAAAGGGCATCCTTGTCTTACTCCTCCTTTCGTTTGGAAATGATTTGTAGCTCCTTCTTCTGTTATCACTTCATTCGTTGCTTTCCTGTATATTGCTTTCAGCATATCAAACATCCTTCCTTGTATCCCTAATCTTTTTAATTTCACAAATAACTAATCCCTATCTACTGTGTCGAATGCTTTTTTCAGGTCGACGAAAGCCACATATAATTTACCTCCTTCCTTCTTTAGTTTATTATTAATAAGTGAATTCAACACAAATATATGATCTCTTGTCGACCTTCTTTTTCTGAATCCCGCCTGACTTTCTTTGTACAGTCTCTTTTTTCTATCCACTCTCTTATTCCCTCATCTAAAATCCCTGCTAATATTTAATAGCCTGTGCCCAGCAAGGAGACACCTCTTTAGTTTTCTGTTTCATTTTCATCTCCCCCCTTATTATATTATTATCGATTAGCAATTCGAACTCGAAACTTCATTGCCTCATCCACCCGAAACCGCCACGCATCTCTATCCTGTGCATCCTCCATCCAGTTTAAGTAATCATGTCCTAGTTCTTTTAGATCATCCCTTACATTTTTCTCCCATCTGTTTCTCGGTCTGCCTAGAGGTCTGTTACCATTCGGGTTTCCTCTTAAAGCTTGCGCCACTGTTCTTTCATTGCCCATTGTTGCTACATGTCCCGCCCATCTTAATTTACGCGCATTCATAACTCTATTAATATTTGCTGACCCGTAGAGAGCATGCAGCTCATCATTATGCAGTTTTTTCCATTCACCAGTCCCTTCGCCCCTCTTTGGACCATAGATTTTTCTAAGCACTTTATTTTCGAAAACTCTAAACCTATTCTCCACTCCCTTCGTCAGCGCCCACGTTGCACACCCATACATGACGACCGGCAATATTTTCGTTTTGTAAATTCTTACTTTCATGTTTCTATATAGCAATCGCGATTTTAGTAGCGTGTTTGCTGCATAATAGCACCCATTGCCAGCGTGCAGCCGCGCGTTGATTTCCGTTTTAATGTTATTCTCGCTAGTTATAATAGACCCGAGGTATTTAAACTCGTTAACCCTTTCGAATTTCATATTTCCGGCCATTAGATCCCCGCCTACATTACTTTGTTACTTTGTATCTTTGGCTTTTGTGATCAAGATTTCTGCATTTTTAGCTACGGTTTCTTTATCATCCCCTAGTAAGTCGAGATCATCCGCATACCCAAGAATTTGTATTATCCCATTGAGGGTAGCACCGGTCGGATTCGCTTGTACCTGTCTGACTACGTATTCTAAAACTAAGTTGAAAAGGGAGCACGAAAGT
The DNA here is from genome assembly GCA_932195095.1 of Andricus curvator. Classification (NCBI taxonomy): domain Eukaryota; kingdom Metazoa; phylum Arthropoda; class Insecta; order Hymenoptera; family Cynipidae; genus Andricus; species Andricus curvator. Next base: position 11,076 of record CAKNYM010046868.1, on the reverse strand, counting down.
GCATCGCCCTGTTTCAGGCCATCACGGATCGAAAACTCTTCAGATAAACTTCCGTTTACACCTATTCTACCCCTACTGCCGCTTAAGCAAATTTCGATAAGTCTAGCTAATTTTCTTGGTACACCCAAGAACTCTAGGATCCAGTACATTCGTGCGCGTATAATAGAGTCGTAAGCTTTTTTGAAATCGATAAATAGCTGATATACTACTTCATAAAATTCCCATTTCTTTTCTAACATTTGTCTAATTGTAAACATTTGATCGCTTGTAGATCGGTTTCGGCGGAATCCACATTGGTAATTCCCAATGATTTCCTCGGCAAAAGGAGCTAGTCTACTTAAGATTACAGTGGACAGGATCTTATAGCACGAAGGCACAGGTGAATTCCCCGGGAATTGTTACTATTCCGGCTTTTTCCCAACCTCTTCCTAGGCTATCCGTTATCCAAAATCCATTTAATATTCGATGTGTTTCTTCTATCCATAATTTTGGTAATCCCTTTATGAATTCCACTTTAATTCCATTCTCCCCTGCTGCTTTTTCAATTTTCATTTTCTTTATGGTTTTTGCCATTTCCTCAAATGCGATATCTCTATTTAAAATATCTTGTTCCTCTGTGTTTAAATGTGTACCCTCCCCTTCCTCTGTAGCCTATTTTTCTGCTGTTTTCCTTTCTTTGTATACCTTTTCTAGAGCCCTTTCTCTTTCTTTGTTCGAATCTGACTTATCACTGCTTATCTCGCCTAACGTGTTGAGCCCAGGTTGGTAGTTTTGATGGCCGCGGGAGTGAGCAGGAGGAGGAGGAAGGTCTTTGTTATTATGGTCTTTGTTTTGTTCGAATTTCAGGTGGGTAATTACCCACCTTCAGAAATTTCAAGTGGGTGTTACTACCCACCGTACATAGGGCTTCCGCCGGCCCTGCGGATATCAATGAACTAAAAAGGAACCCTTAAAGAGAGTTCTACTTGAATCGCAGTTCTAAAGGATTCTAACTTTTACTTGAGCCGCAACATTACCGAACCCCCAGTTTGTTCTGCGTTTCCTTTAACACCGTAACTTTTTTGAGCGTAAAATGTGACCATAAAGTTTGAAAACGAAACTCATAATTTCGCAACAGCTTAAGCAAAAGTTACCTAGCAATTCCGAAATATACATGAACCGTGAATTAATCAAGACTCCTTGATCTTTGAGATCAAACTTGTCGGTGCTTGAAACTCGAGAATCTCTCATTCAACTTGCTACGGTGAATGCAGAGTAATTATTGCAAAGGCGTTGATAAGTAGCTAAGTTAAGCTAAGTAAAAGAGAGAGAGAGAGAGAGAGGGGGGGGGCAATAAGTCGATGTAATTAAACTAATCGAACTTCGAACTCGTCCGTTACAGGGAATTTCATTTTCAGAATTTAGAAAGCGTGGCACGCGGAACGCTTTGCGACTCATGCGTATAAACGGACTTGCAAGTCGGCATCCGTACCTTCAAAGGTCGCCAACTCGCAAACTGTAATTGAAGCAAAGCAAGCAACGGCTCTGCACGCGCGTGAACTGTTACGTCCAGAGTTGCAAATGTGTTCTGCACTTAGTTGTGTAGCTTTTTATTCAACTTTTTATACGTAATATGCTATACATACCTCCATATAAGGAATACGCAGTCAAGTGTGTTTGCAGCTGTAAGAGTGCATCAGAGCAAGTAGAGCACAACGTTTGTATAGCGCTGACATAGAAAGCCCGAAGGAGACTCTTAAGCTCCAAGTTAAACATCAAGTTTCACCAGCACTTTAAGCAAAGCCATCCATAAATCCTGATTTTTGTTTTTTTAGAACTTTATAAGTGAAAAATTGAAGTATAATTAAATGTCTCATCTGTCACATGTCCCCAAATACAAATTCGGAAACTAAAATTAATCAAAAGAATTCCAAAGAATTAAAAAGAATTCAATAATTTTTTGCGAACCGGGAAATGCCCGGGAAATGCCCGGGAATTTTTTTCCTCGATTAAAACGGCCAGCTGAATTTCTTAGTTTTCTTAAAATTATTATATTCATTGGTATTTTCCTGTAAAAATACGAGTATTTCTACTTTTTCGTACTTGTGCAACAATCTTGAAGTAAATCAAGAAAAACATGTCTTTCGCGGTTTTTCAGTTTCACATTTTATACAGCTGGTTTTTATTAGTAATTTACGCTACGCCCGACAATTGATATAACCCCTCGTATTAGCCCTCATGTAAAACTTACTTTTAGACATATTAAATAGGGTGATTTTTCACGAAAATAAGGTAATGATATGCAGGAATAAACAATTTCAAACAAGAATAATTTTCTTATCAGAAAGACAAATTTTCAACAAAATACATGCATTTTCTACCAAGTAGTTGAATTTTCAACTTATAAAGGGTACATTTCTAACCAAAAATGGATAAGTGCAATTTTCAGACAAAGAAAAATAATTTTGAACCAAAACACCGAATTGTCAACAAAAAAAGTTAAATTTTAAACCAAAGAGGTGAATCTTTAAAAAATATGAATTTTTAACAAACATGAATTTTCAACAAAATACATTAACTTTCCACACGAAAATATGATTTTTTAACCAAAGAATTAATTTTCTACAAAAAAGTTAAAATTTCATAAAAATAGTTTAATTTTTAACCAAATAGTTAAATTTCAACCAAAATACGAATTTTTACAAAAAAGTTAATTTTCACCGAATACTTTAATTTTCTTTCAAATTGTTGAATCCTTAACCAAACCAGACTAATTTTGACTCAAACAGTTACATTTTTAATCAAAAAGGATAAATTTATAACCAAAAAGATTAATTTTCCACCATAAAGACAAATTTTCAAGAAAATACATGAAAATGCCAAAAAGTTGAATTTTCAACTTATAAAAGGATACATTTCTAACAGAAAATGGATAAGTGCAATTTTCAGATAAAAAAATAAATTTTGAACAAAAAAAACGAATTGTCAACAAAATAGTTACATTTTCAACCAAAGAGATAAAATTTCAACTAAAGTGATAAATCTTTTTTAAAAAATGAATTTTCAACAAGAGTTCAATCCAAAAGATGACTTTTTAACCCAGAAGATTAATTTTCTTAAAATGGAATAGTTCAATTATTGTCAACCAAAGGAGGTGAATCTTAACGAATATGAATTCTTAACAAACACGGAAAAAAGTACACTGTAAGATGTACAATCTCGAACAGTAAAGCTGAGGTTTAAAGCGTACCCACTGTGAAATGAGCAGTTTTCACAGTATCGAATGCAGTGTGAACCAGTAATCTGAATCAATACTGGTCGAAATACCATTTGTAGCAATACATAAAGCAGCTAATACAGTTTGGCATTGTAGAGTCGAATAGCACTGGTAGGCGCTGTTGAAATTACTGCTCCACATTGTAAGGTTTCACTTATAAGCTGACAGACGTTATGTTTTCCCATTGTAAATTAAAAATTGTGAATTATACAGTTTATAACTTGTAAGATATCCTCTTTCATACTGCGATGGGTAGTGGGCTACAAAGTAGATAGTGCAGTTTGAAATAGTAATTCGGTATACCAATATAGGGTCTCACCCCGCACCAATTTCGCAGTGTGAAATTGTAGCATTTCCTTTTACGTACTGCGTCAAGTGGTAACTGAGAGTGTTGGAGGTACAGTGTGAACTGAGGAAAAAAATTTTACTGGACGAGATTGTAATATCTCCACTTTCAAATAGTGTTATTGACTGAGCGAAATTTGTTTTATTTTTTACAATATTAAGTTTATTATTATAATTAATTATTAATTGATAATTATTTTTTTAATTAAAACCTAAAAGGTGTATTGAGATTATATTAAACTCCATATCTGCCTCACTAAGGAAAAGCTTCCGTAAGTGGCATTGTCGTTTAGGTCGAATTTAACATTTTCAGGTATGAGAAAATAGACCGTAATCGCGAAGTCACTTACGTAAGTTTTTCCTTACTACGGGAGAGAATAATAAATACACTTCAAGTGCTAATAAGGTAATATACAAGGGTCCCAATTATAATATGATATGATTCCAAAATGAATATTTGCATTCTCTTTAAATTCGAATTAGTTAAAAGGAACTGATTGGAAAGCAAATTAGTCAGTCACTGTCACTGACTATTTAACAGTAAGTGATTATTAGTCAAACTTCAGTTCAATTTCAGTTTTAGGTTATGTTATTAAACTAAAAATAAAATATATAAATTATTTTTTCTAACTTTTTTTTCTATACACGGAAAAAAGTTGATAGTTAGATTCACTTTTATGTATTGTTAACTTGATGTTTACTTGTTCGCATTGTACAAGAAACAATTCAAATAGTTTTTGATACTGAATGAGATAGTGATCTCAAAATATACAAATCCTAAAGTCAGCATTACTACTTCAAATTGTAAAAAGACATATTACTAGAACAAGTAGCTTCAATAACTATTTGAAATAGTACAGTTGAACATGTAAACTGTAAACATGTAAACTGATTACGAAAATGATAGTGAAAATGTGCGGAAATTTGATTTTCACGGTGAAACCATGAAAAAACCATAAAAATCATGGTTTTTTGCGATTATCTCAGCTAATATGCAGAATAGAAAAAAACGTTTCAAACAAAAGTTGTAGACATCATTGAAATACACATTTTTTGTTTAAAACATTTTTTTCTGCGAGTGATATTTTTCGAGGAAATAAACGATATAAGGATTACAATCGTACCTCCATTGGTTTCGGAAACAAATATTAAAAATAAAAAATGTTTTTCTCAATGAGATTTACAATTCGTATTTGGAATATTTTTCCACATTTCGCGTTTTGACCTTTACCATTCCCTTTAACATTTCCTTTTGCCATTTTCCTTTACTATTCCCTTTACCATTACGTTTACCATTTCCCTTTACCATTCCTTTTGCCATTCCATTTGCCTTTTGTGACAGGTCACAAAAAATAACTTATGTCACACACGACTCCCTTTCCCAGGTGTTGTGGGGGCGGGAAGGCACCCCTGTGACAGGTCACAAAAATAACTTATGCCACACACGACCCCCTTTCCCAGGTGTTGTGGGGGCGGGAAGGCATCCCTGTGACAGGTCACAAAAATTACTTATGTCACACACGACCCCCTTTTCCAGGTGTTGCGGGGGCGGGAAGGCACCCCTGTGGCAGGTCACAAAAATAACTTATTTCACACACGACCCCCTTTCCCAGGTGTTGTGGGAGCGGGAAGGCACCCCTGTGACAGGTCACAAGAATAACTTATGTCACACACGCCCCCCTTTTCCAGGTGTTGTGGGGGCGAGAATGCACCCCTGTGACAGGTCACAAAAATTACTCATGTCACACACGACCCCCTTTTCCAGGTGTTGAGGGGGAGGGAAGGCACCCCTGTGACAGGTAACAAAAATAACTTATGTCACACACGACCCCCTTTCCCAGGTGTTGTGGGGGCGGGAAGGCACCCCTGTGGCAGGTCACAAAAATAACTTATGTCACACACGACCCCCTTTCCCAGGTGTTGTGGGGGCGGGAAGGCACCCCTGTGACAGGTCACAAGAATAACTTATGTCACACACGCCCCCCTTTTCCAGGTGTTGTGGGGGCGAGAAGGCACCCCTGTGACAGGTCACAAAAATTACTCATGTCACACACGACCCCCTTTTCCAGGTGTTGTGGGGGAGGGAAGGCACCCCTGTGACAGGGCACAAAAATAACTTATGTCACACACGACTCCCTTTCCCAGGTGTTGTGGGGGCGGAAAGGCACCCCTGTGACAGGTCACAAAAAGTACTTATGTCAAACACGACCCCCTTTTCCAGGTGTTGTGGGGGCGGGAAGGCACCCCTGTGACAGGGCACAAAAAATAACTAAGGCCACACACGACCTTCTTTTAAACGATCAGGTAAATACGAACATTCCCATATCGTGAGACACCCATATTTGACTCTTTTTTATAAGAAAAGTAACAATAATTTTCAACTTCTGCCTTTTCAAATCCCTTTATTGATAGTTCATTTAAAGATTATATAAGTTGTTTCCCCAAAAAAACCATGATTTTTATGGTTTTTTCATGGTTTCACCATGAAAATCAAATTTCCGCACATTTTCACTATCATTTTCGTAATCAGCGCGTCAGAATACATAAGTATACGTTGTCTCAGAAAAATCAGCTGTTTACGCTATTCGGAACTCCATCCAAAAATAATTTGTAATAAAATTTTAGTTTAAATTAATTTCAAATTTTAACGTAGTAATAATTTTTTCAACCTTTTGACATTGATATTTGTAGAAATTACTACCCATTCATGAACAAAAAATATTTTCTCATTTTTTTCAGATTTTCAACAACAATAAAATCTACTATACTACTGTAATATCGCGGTCTTTAACATTAATTTCTCGGAACCGAATATATATTTTTTTTCAAACAGGTTTTATTCTAATTCAGCATCCCCATTCTCCCGTTCTCCCCGTTCTCGTCCGATCACTGAAGTTAAGCAGCGTTGGGCGCGGTTAGTACTTGGATGGGTGACCATTCGAGAATACTGCGTGCTGTTGGCCCTTCGTGGGTGTGGTGAGCCCACACTTGTAGTTATTTACTACAGGAAACTATCCACCTAGAAACACTACCCGAATCGGGTAGTGTCTCATGCCTACCCTGAAAGAGAAATGGCTTAATGGTATACATACATATAGCAGTTACGTAAATGAATGTTGCGTTTTAAATAAAGTGACATGATAATAAAGTCAAATTAAAAATTCCAAAAATTTCATTCGAAAACATTTTTTCAAGTCTTGATTTTCAATAATACAAAATATGTACTTTTAAAAAATTGTAATTTAATTCATTTTATATAATAATACATATAAATTACGAATAATATATTTACTGCGTGAGTTAATACTTCTAAGAAAAATATTTTTCCCAAGTCCCTTACAAAATATTAGATATCATCAGTAAGAGATTAATTAAAAAAATTTTAAGTAAAAATTTATTATCATTTCTTAGCCGGCCACGTTTTTCTCAGAAAACCGCTTGACCAAGAGTTTGTCAGAAAAATCTAAGCGGTCCCGTAGCTCACTTGACTAACGCGTGCGCTAGATTTAGGGTTTAGGATAGGTTTTAGGTAGTAGTTAGGTAGGGTTCGATTCCCCAGCGGGGTGATTTTTCAAAGCGTTTGAGCGTGCGATCATATGTGTAAGTCCCTGTGCGTGCAATTGTGTAAGAATAATCGTAAATTAAGTGCAATAATCATATATAAAATAATTTTTTCCTTTTCAAATCGATCGACATTTTACGTCATTTTTGTTGTCGAAAGTTTCGATATAATCTATTTATAAATTGTGTATAGAATGCGTGCAGTGCATATATACATATACATATATGCGCTCCAATGCGAAACTATAATTTTTGCTCCTAGAAGGAACAAGGATTACTGAGCGAAAGTGTAACCTCTACTCTCGCGAGACACGCAGTGTACAATGCGAGCTGTATCTAGCGCTCGCTACAAAGTAGGGATTACAGGGTAACTCGAATCGTATAACGCTCTGACAATGGGAAGGCCAGATGAGTTACGACCGACCCCCTGGGTTCAAGTATCCTCGAAAAACTTCACGCTATGATATCCTGATGTGCGCTTTCAAATTCGGAGCGCCTGTTTTCGGTTCACCGTGAATACTGAATACGGATTTACAATTTCACAGATAGGCCAGTCAGTAAAGCATTTCGTGGTGCCAAAAATCCAAAGTGGAAGCGACAGTGATATTTGTGTATTGTTGATGCCTGGGATGAAGGCCAGTATGTTTTCAACAGCAAATTCGCAAACCCAAGAAACTGCGCGCTGTTCAAAGTTTGCGAAATCATGTTTTTTGAAGATTGTGAGCAAGATATGAAGCTGCGGGGAAAAAAGTTTAATTATAAATGAAAGATATCAAAAAGATGCACAATTTCATCAGTCGAAGTTGGAGATCGGTTGATTTGTTTGTTTAGAAAAAAATGAAAACCGTAAAAATTGGTCACTTTCTAATTTTTGCAATAATGCACGCAGGTCCTTCAAAATCTGTGAAAATATGTATTTTTGTGAGGTGAAAGCCTGTGAAAATTTTCAGCTCAAAGCAGTTAATACTTTGGCAGGAAATCTGTTTGTTGTTCACAGATTGTCTGTTTTTTCAGGTGCTGTACTTTTGAAAAAAAATGTTTAAGAGCAATGAAAGTGCAGAATTTTAATACCCAACATCTGCTGTACCCAAAGCAATACTCAGATATTTTTTTCCCCTGATTAAAGTTGGTCAAAAACGGCTGAAAGCAGGAAAAGACGTTTTTTCCTTATAAACAAATAGAATAACTTCCTTGATTTTAGTCTTACAAAACTGCGGTTTCAGTCCATGATCAGTTATGAGTTCTGAATGAAGAAACAAAAGGGAAAATAGCTCTACGATGATTAGGAGAAGAGATAATTTTTGTTTGTTTAACAATTACTGCAGGTCCAATTTTGAAGGTAGAGAGCTCACATTTTAACAAAATTTAGATGAAGACTTTAACTAATTTCAGAAGAATGGTCTGAATTTTCATTTGAGAATTGAGGGTTTGCCATCGCGGTGAATTTGCGGACAACATGCAACTCATTGTGCGACGGCGGAGTGGGGGAAGCGCGGAAGCAGCTTCCACGTGCGTGGCATTCGCGCTCAAAGTGAATTACCGTCTTCAAAATGCGTCACCTGCAAAAATCTCGCGAACGAAGCAACATATTAGGATGATTTTTTTTTAATTTGGGCTAACTTTTTGCGCTGATTAATAATCCTACATCAAAAGTTAGTAAGCAGTACATTTAATGCTTCAAATGTAAGGTTATTTTTATTATTTTCCCTAATTGCACGATTTCTGACTTAATTTTCCCATTGAATGTGAATGGTATTTTATACATTTCAAGTTTATTCCATTGTGTTTGAAAAAATGTGTATGGAATACAAAATTTATTGTCAGCCGAATGCAGGTCGTAACGTTTTATTAAAAATCGAGAAGTAAAGGACAATAACATATGACCAAATTATTCGAATATATTTATAATAATTGATTTATTTATATAATACAGTATTTATTTAAGACAGTGGGTATGAAGATACGAAGATAAAAACAAATTTGGATATATCTACTCTAGCGCCAGTTTGTCGAAATCTGAAATTCGTCTTCTCTTTCGTCGCTTTGCAAATGTATCCAATACGAAGAACGTAAAGAAACCTATATCGGAAGAAATGTGTATATATTTCTAATGCAGACATGTTTTTTGCAATATAAAATTCGTCGTCGCTTGGATCTCCTTGCGCATTTCTTCAACACTAACAGTTGAAAGGTACAAATGTCTGGAGAAATGTGTACACTGAAAAATGTGGGCAGCTAAAACAGTACAATACTAACGAATATAATCAACAGAACGGAAATATAATATCAAGACGAAATTGAATTAAATAAAAAAGTCCGTCGAAATTATAACATGCTGGCCTGCATACTTTGTGAAGTACAAAGAAAGGAATATTTTCACTGTATTGAATGTTTTTATCATATGTACTTACCAAAATGTTGCGTTTCACTATGTACACTCAAATTATTATGAACAAACGTTCCTTCATTGTTAAAGCATGTCACAAAATGCAAATTTCAAAAATTGTCACTATCTGAACGGACCAAACGGTGTTGGCAAAGTCAACGCTTCGTCAAAACTGAGAAAATGGTACAGGTGCATAAGATCCAGAATCTCTAGATTTAACCTGCGGAGGGTACGATACGGTGCTTGCACAAAAGGTGATACCTGTGACCCTTGGTCATTCCATCTTCGCTTTCTCTTATATTGAAGTGGAGTCGAAAAGTTCAACTTTATGTCGAGTCCCGGTTAGAAAACAGAAAAATGGACAAATCGTAAAATTACCAAAATAGGTTTCAACAAAACATCACGCGTTTAGTATAATGGACAAGAAATTTGTAATTCAATACCCATCTCTTCCAGCATTAATTAAGAAAGCCGAAAACAGTACTACAGTACTTCAGTACATTTCCACAAAATGTTGAACCTGCGTTTGACGAACGATAACATTTTCATTTTATACACATTTATTAGAACACGATTAAACAAACTTATTAACAATAGAACACAGTTCACATTCAATGGGAAAATTAAGTCAGGAATCGTGCAATTAGGGAAAATAATACAAATAACCTTACATTTGAAGCATTAAATGTACTATTTGCTAACTTTTGATGTAGGATTATTAATCAGCGCAAAAAGTTAGCCCAAATTAAAAAAAAATCAACCTAATATGTTGCTTCGTTCGCGAGATTTTTGCAGGTGACGCATTTTGAAGACGGTAATTCACTTTGAGCGCGAATGCCTCGCACGTGGAAGCTGCTTCCGCGCTTCCCCCACTCCGCCGTCGCACAATGAGTTGCATGTTGTCCGCAAATTCACCGCGATGGCAAACCCTCAATTCTCAAATGAAAATTCAGACCATTCTTCTGAAATTAGTTAAAGTCTTCATCTAAATTTTGTTAAAAAGTGAGCTCTCTACTTTCAAAATTGGACCTGCAGTAATTGTTAAACAAACAAAAATTATCTCTTCTCCTAATCATCGTAGAGCTATTTTCCCTTTTTTTTCTTCATTCAGAACTCATAACTGATCATGGACTGAAACCGCAATTTTGTAAGACTAAAATCAAGGAAGTTATTCTATTTGTTTATAAGGAAAAAACGTCTTTTCCTGCTTTCAGCCGTTTTTGACCAACTTTAATCAGGGGAAAAAAATATCTGAGTATTGCTTTGGGTACAGCAGATGTTGGGGATTAAAATTCTGCACTTTCATTGCTCTTAAACATTTTTTTTTCAAAAGTACAGCACCTGAAAAAACAGACAATCTGTGAACAACAAACAGATTTCCTGCCAAAGTATTAACTGCTTTAAGCTGAAATTTTTCACAGGCTTTCACCTCACAAAAATACATATTTTCACAGATTTTGAAGGACCTGCGTGCATTATTGCAAAAATTAGAAAGTGACCAATTTTTACGGTTTTCATTTTTTTCTAA
>CAKNYM010046866.1:821-24884 GCA_932195095.1 Andricus curvator | reverse complement strand
ATTCTGGATAATTTAAGATTCAACAGGAGAAACGTGGTTACAACTATGAGAAAAGCAGCGTACCCTATAGTGGTGCACTCTAACATAATCTTTATTAACCCAAGACCCATTGTTAATGAAACTAAGTTTTTGTTTAATAAGTTGACATAGATGAATCAACAGTATGTTCATGAAGCAGATTTTAATATCATTGATTTTTACATAAAGTCAATATTATATGAGAATAGTCATTTATCAAGCTCAGCACAGAGGGCAGCACTGAGAGTGGCGATACATCTAGTATGCAGGAACAAGGCATTACCTACAGTTTCCTTAGTGTTTTTTTCTTGTTATTTGGAAGGCGATGTGCTCCTTTATTTTACATTCAAATGCCACATATACACACAAATTTTTCAAGAAGAAAGTGTAGGAAGGTCAACACAGCTTTTCAACTCTCTAACAGACGATTTTGAGTATATAATCATTGAATCTAATATTTTCAGTACCTACTTGACTTAATTGTAATATTTATAGTATCCTCCTCCTCCTCCTCCTCCTCCTCCTCCTCACTCTCTATTCTTTATCATATCCTCATCATGCTCATCCTTCTCGTCCTCTATTCTGCCACATACATTTTAATAGTTTATTTAACTTGATTTAGGATAAATCAAGATTCAACAGGGAAATCGTGATTACAACTACATGAAAAAGCAGCATATCCTGTGGTGGCGCACTCTATGATAATCTTTGCTAACCCCAGGTTCCCGTTTTAGTGAAACAAAGTTTCATCTACTAAGTTGGAACAGTTGAATCAACACTGTATATCCATTATTCTGTTAACCAGAAATCCTTGTCACTTTAAATGGATTTATTTAATATACGTAATCAATACTTCATTCAGCATTTTTAGTATTATTTAATTAAATTTCTATATCACTAAATGTTGATTTAAGAGTTCTAGAAAGTAGGTGTTCATGTTATCACTAGATCATTGTATTATTTTTTAATGTTTGATTCACAGTATTCTTGCATTAGATTTTAATGTTGCTGAATTTATTTCATCATTCATGGTACTTTATTTCAACGTTTCCAGTAAGTAAATTGAATCTTTTTAGCAGATTACTCTATTATGCGAAAGATGATTTCAACGTTTCTCACAGTTCATTATAATATTTATGTAGCTGATTTGATAAATTCTAACAAGAGCATTCGAATTATATGTTTTTTTCATCCCAAAATAGTTTAATCAATATTATTAAAAAATTATTACGTGGCTACCAGGTATTAATTGCTAATAGATTATGTGACATCTGAGTTATATCGATTTAAGATTCTAAATCTCTCACTGTGATCCACTGGATGTAATAAGGTCTCTTAAGAATCTGTTGGTATTTTTCTAGATTCATGCAAAATTTGTATATGGTTTGATTCATTTGCAGAGGCATGCTGTGAGATTTATGATTATTTTTTTGAGTCGCTCAATCACAAAGCCGTCTGAAATCTTGCAAATGTTACAAAATTATTTTTTTTGCAATACATAGCTCTCTCTCTCTCTTTCTCTCTCTCTAGCTTACACATACACACATGCTTCATACCTTGCTGTCACTTTATTGGGAGTTGATTTTTTAGAATATAAAAATTAATTTAGTCTATAGCTTATAAGTAAATTACATCACATGGTTCTCTCTTGCACATACTTCACTCATATTATTATTTATCCTTTCTTTTCTTCATCATAAGAAGGTGTTTCGTGGACTTTCTTGAAACAGCTTCTTCTTTATTTAAAACCCATTGACGTTTATGTTTAAACCAATGAGATGATGTCATAAATGTTAGTTTTAATAGAAAAACTTCGTTTCTGTTGTAATAAACATTCACCTAACTCCTCCAAATTGTCATATCAGCTCTCGTTCCAGCACTTATTTGGATGCTTCTTTGTCTTGGTTGGATTTATACTTTTTCTATGGTATATTCATCATTTTTATTGTTACGTATGATATAATAAGAGTAAAATATTTAAAAAAAATGTGTTCCTTCTCCTTTTTCTTTCGTAGAAAGCAATATATGCATTTGTATTCATAAATCAGAATTCTCCACTATACATATACGTATTACCATCTCTGCTATTAATCTTCCTTTCATATCCTGAACATTTTCAAATATGAATATTATTTCATTGATCATACAATTTTCACTGAAAAGCCATTATCGAACAAACCACTATTCTTTTAATAAATACTTTAATTCAACTGTCTTTCAGTAGTGTCAATTGAGCAAGCTCTTCCAGTAAATCGAACACACATTGAATAATTATGCATTATTATATATCCTCAGATTATTATTATTATCAAACTACATGTAGAATGTTTTTTTAAACTTTTTCTAGAAAAGCTGCTTAGACAAATTTGGCACTTACAATTGCGCAATATTATTTTGTGACCAGCTGTGGAATGGTCTTGATGTCGGTAAAGTAGAGATGCACCTTCCTTTTGGAAAAGTGACTCAGTAACCCTCTTGTAAAAAAGTGGCTCAGTATCCCTCTTGTATTAGTGGTCCAATATCTTGCACCTAAATACATAGATTTGGCACAGTAGCCCTTTCGTGAAAAAGTGGTTCTGTCTCCCTGGTTCAGTACCTCTCTTGTATCAATGTTGATAAGGTAGGAATTCAGGATGATGTTATGAAAATATTTCAGGAACTTAGCACGGACATGAACCACTTTAACTGTAAAATGTTCTCTAATAATATATCTTAAAGTTCCAGAAGTCTTTCTAGACTGCAGAATGTTTTTTTCACGAATTATTTGCACACTAAATAAAGACAGGAATTTTTAGTTGAATATGTTATCTATAAGGAAGCAATAAATCATCCTTGTTTTTTATTCTCATAACCATATGACTCAGTAGAAAATGCAAGGACAAAGCAAAATGTAACCTTGAAAGTATTTACACGAAATGTTTAATTGAGATCAGAAATAACCTTGAAGCTGTTTACATGAATTCGGTTCTTATAATTGCGCAATATTATTCTTTGATGCCATCAGGACCCTCTTAGAATATATATCCAGAGTCCGACTTGTAAAAGTGGCCCAAAAGTGAGATCCAAAGTCCGTCTTTTAATGCGTATCCAGACTTCATCTTACTTTTTAGTTCAGAACCCAGCTTTACCCATCTACTAATACAGTAGCTTTAGTGAATGATTGAAAATTTCGAAATATTTGATTATATTTATTTTGTATTTAGCTTGTTTTTTATACATTGATTTTAAATTTTCAACGTGTAATAGGCAAAACTGGTCTTTCCAAATATGTGAGTAAGCCTGGAATAAAATGCATTCTGTATTATCTCTCTTTCGAGCCTCGAAATTTTTTGCAGTATCTTATTTAATGTAAAACGTCGAGAGGTTGACGGACCTAGCATATGGCAAAAGAATGATTATCAAACGTTGTGGGTTGACTATGGAATCAAACTTTTATGAGCAGTAAAAACAAGTGATCTCTAGAGAACGAAAACAGGGACTAATGAAATTAATGTAGACTTAGACGGTCAGTGCATCAAATGTTTTCTAAAATCAAAACGTTTAAACACATCTGAACATTATCTAGAGTCCTCGCTCGCTACTCGACACTAGAATAAAGCAATAAGAATCCCGAGCATATGACCTTACTCTAAGAAATCCTTTATTCCTTTAGATACTCTTTTACCTATATTATTCGATTGGCTTGAAATATTTTTTAATTTTTTTATCTTCCTCTTTATCCTTGAGTTCTAGAAGATTCTACATTATAATCAACACGTTGGGATATAATTTTTTACAACGCAAAATGTAATGTGTAATTGGAAATAACCTTGAACTTGTTTACGAAAAATGGCTCAGTATAGTTTGATGATGTCATCAGGAATATTCTAGAAACTAAGCACATAGCTCTTTTTATAGAAGCTTACCCCCTCTACCATTTTTCTGGAGACTTTTGCACAATGTTGCCAGATATTGCATCATATGATGCAACAAAGTTCTGGAAGATTCTACATTATAATCGACACGTTTGGAATATAATTTTTTGCAACGCAAAATGTAATGTGTCATTAGAATAACCTTCAACTTGTTTACGAAAATTCTTTCCAGAAATTTCGTAGTATAAGTTGATGACGTTATTAAGAATATTCTAGAAACTAAGCACTACAGCTGTAGAATATCGGTAAGGTAGGTTTTTATGGTTTCTGATAGTAAATATATCTACCTCTTTTATTTCAAAGTTCCAAAAAGGATTCAAAATTGTAGAAAAAAATTTGACCGCAGAATTAAATTATTTAGCTGGAAAGCAATAAACCATCCTTGATTTCTATAGACTATATTATACAGTAGCTTTAGTGGATGATTGCAAAAATTTCCAAATATTCTATTATATTAATTTAGCTTATTTTTCTTATAAATTTAAATCTTTAACGTGTAATAGGCAAAACTGGCCTTTCGAAATAAGAGATGAAAAAGATGCTGAAAAACGAGCATATATCTGTAAATAAAAAAGGTATGTGACCTCATTTCAAGTGTCGTTAAGGAGCGATAAGTGTTGAACAGTACACTCTTAATATAAATAAGTTAAAGCACGTGTGCAAAAGCCTGGAATAAAATGCACGCTGTATTATCTCTTTCTTGAGTCTCGAAATTGTTTGCAGTATCTTATTTCATGTAATACATCGAGACGTTGACGGGGCCTAGCATATGCCAAAAGAATGATTATCAAACGTTGTGGTTCGACTAAGAAAGCGAACTTTTTGCGAGCAGTAAGAAAGAAGTGATCTCTAGAGAATGAAAGCAGAGTCTAATGAAATGTATGCAGCTTGAGACTGTCGATTCATGAATGCTTCTGAAATCAAAACGTCTTATCAAGTCTGGACGTTATCTCTCTAGTCCTCGCTCGCTACTCGATA
This sequence comes from Andricus curvator, assembly GCA_932195095.1. Lineage (NCBI taxonomy): Eukaryota > Metazoa > Arthropoda > Insecta > Hymenoptera > Cynipidae > Andricus > Andricus curvator. The sequence continues at coordinate 19,974 of CAKNYM010046866.1, read as the reverse complement.
CCAGAATAAAGCGATAAGGATGCCGAACATATGACCTACCATAAGGAATCCTTTAGGCACTTTTTTTTACCTGTATGATATATTATTTATATATATATATATATATATATATATATATATATATATATATATATTTATTGGCTTAAAATATTTTTTAATTCTAATTGTTTTCATCTTCCTTTTTATCCTTGAGTTCTAGAACGTTCTACATTATAATTGACACGTTTGGAATATAATCTTTTGCAACGCAAAATGTAATGCGTCATTGAAAATAACCTTGAACTTGTTTACTAAAAAATGCTTTTCAGAAATTGCGCAGTATAATTTGATACAGTCATGAAGAATGTTCTCTCATAGTAATATATCTACCTCTTTGGGTTATAGAAGGTTCCAGACTGCAGAAGAATGTTTCTCATAAATTATTTGCACACTAAATAAAGGCTGTAATGGATGTAAAGGATGTAATGCATAGCCCTCGGTATCAAATTTGATCTATACACCTGCACCTTTTTGCGCATTAAATAAATATGTTATCTCTAAGGAAGCAATAAATCATCCTTGTTTTTCTTGCAATAACTATATTACGCAGTAGAAATTGCCAGGACAATGCAAAATATAACCTTGAAAGTATTTACGCGACATTCTTCAGATAAGAAATAACCTTGAACCTGTTGTTACATGAATTTAGCTGGCACAATTGCGCAATATTACTGTGACGTCATCATCAAGGAATGTTGAATGTTCTCGATGCCGGTAAAGTAGGTCCAGTACCCCTATTGTATCAATGTCGGTAAGGTAGGAATGCATGATGACGTCATCAGAATCTTCTAGAAGCTTAGCACGGACATGAACCACTTTCAAGAAAAATTTAGCACGGACATGAACCACTACAGCTAGAATCTTCTCGATGTCGGTAAGGTAGGAATCTTGCATTAGAACCGGCCTTACTCATCTACTCTCCTTGATGCACGTGATACTTTATGTAAAAAATGTATAATTAACAAGTTTATCGCATCTGATATTTGAGGTTAGGTTGACGCGTTCCATAATCGTACAGGGCGACAGCGATTGCGCATACGCAGATAACTATCATGATCATCTGATGATCATAATTGTACTCCGCACACGCTGATAAAATGCGTAAATCATGCCTGCGTTACATAACATGGTTTTTTGTCATTATGATAATTAAAGTGACTTTGCACTTGACTGTTCTTTATTTTTATTATTTCGGATAGTTTTTAAGCATGTTCAATATTTTTTTTAAAGAGGTGTCAGCCCTGTTTGAAATTAGTGCAATTCAAATTTATTCTTACAAAAAATATGTATTCACCATCAAAATCTGTAGGATAGGAAGTTATTATATTTAAACGCATTTCGCAAGATTTTAATTTAATGTCCTTTTTGACGTAATACTATATAGTCATCAAACTAAAAAAAGTTAGAAAAAATTGTATGTATCTTTTCTCTATTTAAGTCTCTCCAGGATTATGAATTTGCCTTTCAACTACTCATAAATCATCAAAAAGATACTTTCTGTAAAGAAACATTGAGTCAAACAACTTTTAGGTTGAAGATGGTTGAGTCTCACTGTGCTGGAAAACCTAGAAGTAAAGGAATTTGAAAAAATGACTGAAACTTTGTTATTCGCATCTATTTCAAAGGCTTGGTAATAATGATTGTTTTAGTACTTTACGGCAAATTTTAAAATTTCGAATTGATGCGAATTGATTTTTTTACTAATAAAAATAATATAATTATAATTCCAGAATTTAAAAAAATGTATATAATATTAATTTGTATTGTTTAGAATTCAGTAATTACCGAAGGTCCCTTAAATTTACATTTATTGATAATTGTACAAGAAATTGTTGGTAAATTAGTTTGCCATCAGTAGAATGTGTTGAAAACTGAAGATTTCAAATTCGAAATGAACAATTTTTCTTTTAAAATGTGCAATTAACTAAATTATGAAGAAGTGTTTTATTATGTTTTCAAAGGTTGTATCTTGTACAAAATTTTTTAAAAATATTTTTCATTTTTCATTGTTGTTCAGTACTAAAAACTGTATACAGAAAAAAAATTGGGTTTCTATTAGTACCGATTTTTGTTTTTAAAGGAGTTGCAACAAAAAGGAACCTCTCTTGCTGAAAAGGAACCCAAAATTATATTCGAAGTTATATTCGAGTCCTAGTTCTAAAGTATGCCAACATTTACTTGAGTTGCAACAATACCAAACCCCCAGTTTTTCTGTGTAGAACAACAAAAAATTCGTTATAATTTTTTAGGCCATAGTTAAAATTTTAAGAATTTTTAAATTCAAAAGCCGAACCGAACATATTAACCAGTTTTTTTCTTTTTTCGGATACGAAACCACAATTTTTTTGCTCGGCCCAAGTGATTCGTTCAATTTCAGCCTTTTTAATCCGTTAAGGCGCATGTCGGGGGTAATGTAACATAGAAAACTCACCTGAAAAAATCAATTCCAAATACTAGCGCAACGAATGATTATCGGGGGCCAATTTTTTTCCTCTTGGAAGCTCAAGTCCATATTCGGGGCGAAAAGTCCTTGCGGATTGACGACACTTGCGATAAATATGTTAAATTTCTTGAATATTGCATTTCCAAAGGAGCAGAAAAAAATAAACAGAACTGCCGCGATATTCAAAGTATAAAAATTATTCCAACAGACAAGAGAGTGATAATTTTTATAAAGTTGTAATAAATTATTAAAAACCATAATAAATGTATCTTATTAAAAAATATATATTTTTATAAAAACACTAAAAGAAGGAAAAATACATTGAATATAAAATAATTATTAATAGTTCTGTTCATTTTTCTTCTGCTGCTTCGAGCTGCAATATTTAAGAAATATAACATATTTATCGCAAGTGCTGATGATCCGCAGGGACTTTCCGCTTCAAATATGGATTTCAGCTTCCAAGAGGAAAAAAATTACCCCCCGATAATCATTCGTTGCGCTAGCATTTGGAATTGATTTTTTCAGGTGAGTTTTCTAGGTTACATTACCCCCTACATGAGCCTTAACGTGTACTTAATATGTAATTCTAGCTTTTTAGACTCACAGGAAATTATTATTTTTATTTCAACGATTTTTTAACATCCTTAGTCTTTATCTTCCTTCCGCCGTTTGTGAAACAGTTACATAAGATACATACGAGATTCTGTTCCTAAACTTTGGATACGTGCACGTAGATATAGATGTTGGCAATGTCTAAAAGGAAACTTGGAACATTTATCACAGAAATCGTATCTCTGTAATATATAGTTTGAATCGACCGATTCTCAGATCTCTACAAAAGGAAACTGTTTGAATGCAAATATATAGAGGGGTTTATAAAATATAAGTTTACCAAAAATTTGATCACACTGAAATGAAATTAAAATAAATTATTTTGAATATGATAGTAAAATATAATAATTTGCAAAATTATTTCATATGAAAAGAATTTTCGTGATGTAAATATTCTTGATTTAACGTCTGGGAATAACAATTTAGAATTTTTAAGGAAAAACCTTATTTAATCGACTTCTTCCAGACCATTTATTAAAATTATTGTACACAAAAATGACGTTTCGGAATCATACCGATTCCCTCATCAGATTATCCGTTATAAAAATTGAATAATTAGATACATGTAAAGTTATTTAAGAAAATATATAAACACAAATAACGGAATGGTAAATTATAATACCTTTAATATTTCGCAGATAGTCGGTTAATATTTTAAAATATAAATAGTAGGTGAAATCGGGCATCTATAGAATCTATAGAGGTGACAGAGTGTGCACCCTCCGTCTCCATCTTGAGGTATGAGCATTCGTTATATTGAGAAAATTATTTGGATAATGATGCCTTGGAGCATGCGCAGTAAACTTTCCAAAGGACATAGGCGTAAGTACTATCAAAAGTATATCATAAATAAGTGATTGATTAATAATAATTGAACAATCGAAGTATGAAATTCGAAGTTGTATATAAATTGAAAGATGAAGTTAGATAAAAATAGTCAGACTCGTAGATATAAGTGGAATTAACATAGTGAATCTAAGATCATGTTATATGATTCGTTTAAAAAGTCTAAATCAGTTATTTTGTTGAGACAGTTTTCGCCTTCTTTTCTAATGAAAACCATTTCAGCAAAGGCACGTTTGTACTCATTAGGTTCAATATGTAGGATTTCAACCCCATCCCAATTAATGGCACTTGAATCTCGATTATGACATTGAACCAAATGTTTCGCTATAACTTTATGATTTTTTTCCACATGATTGATATTGTTTTTATGTTCTTTTTTTCTAATGCGTAAAGGACGCTTCGTTTGTCCAACATAAGTCCTGCCGCAGCTACATGTAATCTTATAAACTACGTTACATTGGTCTAAAATATCTAATTTGTCTTTACCTAATTTTATAAATTTATTTAGCTTAGAATCAACTCTGAAAACAGTTTTTATTTTTAATTTATTAAGTAGTCTTTTGAAATTTTGTGAAATTGTACCTAAGAAAGGAATGGAGATGATTTCCTGTTTAACATCAATAATATCATCAACATTTCGATTGTTATTAGAAAGTTGGTTTTTCTTTAAATCTAATTCAGAAAGTCTTTTATTTATATGTTTCTGTACAAACTCATTGGGATAATTGTTATACCATAAGTATTTCTTAACAATTTGTAGATTATCTGAGTGGAAAGTGTTATCAGATAGTAGAATAGCGACATCAACAAGGTTTTTAACAATTCCTATTTTATGTTGAATAGGATGGTTGGATAAAAATTCAGAAGTCTTCCGGAATAAGTTGGTTTTCTAAACCAATTCGTAATAATAAAGTTATTATCGTCTCGGCAAAGTTGTAAGTTTAAAAAATTAATGGATTTTTTGTTTTCAATATCAAAGGTAAATTGTAATCTCTTGTGGTAAGAATTAAACTGTGCTACTATAATATAATAATCGGCAAGAATTGCGGAGATAGGTGACCTCATAGGGGTGCCAAACGTCTGCCTATAAAATTGGTTATCAACTTTAAAGTAAGTGGAATCCATTAAGAAGATGATACCCGTCTTAAAATCTTCTAATGGAATTTGTGTGTTTTTACTAATATGATGCCACCTATTCTCTATGCCTTTAATAACCAGATCTAAAGGAACGTTAGTTAAAAGTGATGAGACGTCTAAAGAAGCCATGATATGATTATCCGGGATTTTAGTTTTGTTAATTTTGTCTTTAAAAGTAAGTGAATTTTTAACTGAATATTCATAGGTAGGTAAGGAGTCAGAAATTATCCTATTCAATGTTTTGGCTAAAATATATGTAGGAGTATTAATAGAAGAAATAACAGGTCTGAGAGGATAATTTTGTTTATGAATCTTAGGAAGACCATAAAACCTAGCAATGTTAGTGTTATCAGTTATAAGATGCTTTCTTCTGACATAAGGGCTTAGAAACTTTTTAATTCTCCATCCATTAATTGGTTTAAAAGTGTCTCTTTGTAATTTTTTTAAAGGATCTACATCTATCTTTTCATAAGTGTTTGGATCATCAAGCATGTTATTAGCCTTGTCTATGTATTCTTGTCTGTCCATTACTACAGTGACATTCCCTTTGTCCGCTCGTGTCACTAACAAGTCTTTATTAGAATTTAAAAAATTATTTGTTAAGGTAATGTTTTTAGCAATTAGTCTATGTGAGTAGGTTTTTTAATATAATTAGAAGTTAATGTTAAAATCTTGTGTCTAATTTCATCTTGGGCCTTATCGGGTATTTTTTCTAAGTTAGATTCTAAATCTTTAACAATTTCGAAGATACAAATTTAGAACTAAATTTTTCACCTAATCGAATGATATCAGCTACTGGTTCTGGAATATCAGTGCTAGTTAAATTTATTAACCAAGGATCATTACTTTGTGGTAAGATGTTATTGGTAAATGAAAGTCTATGTTTATTTAGAGTAGGAATCTCATAGCCTTGTTCGAATTTCAATTTTTCAAATTTTTTGTTTAATTTGTTTTCAATTAATTTAGATTTGTAATTCAATTTTTCTTGATATTCGAATACGTTCTGTAGGACTTTAGCTGGTAATAAAACGGCTAATCTAGTTCTAATCTTCTCGGATAAATTAGTTAAAAATTTTAAATGGTTGTGAATATCTCTAATTTCAAGTTGTCTTAACTGACATTGTACATTTGCAGTAATAATGCTAAGTTTATTCTTACATGAGAGGCTGTAAAGGTGTAGAGATCCAACGTTGGTAGTGCTATTTAGGATGTTGCGAGGATAAAGGTTATGTAATCTACATTCCATAAGAAAATCTTTCCTAGTAGAAGTTCTCCTGATATCTTCGTTAACGTTAATCCATTGTTTAGTCGTAAAAAAGGCCTCCGGGCCGTCCCTTTCATAAATAGTTTTCAAAAACATCGTTGTGTTGACGCAATACCAGTCAATACGTATAAGATATGAAAAGAATTTTCGTGATGTAAATATTCTTGATTTAACGTCTGGGAATAACAATTTAGAATTTTTAAGGAAAAACCTTATTTAATCGACTTCTTCCAGACCATTTATTAAAATCATTGTACAAAAAAATGACGTTTCGGAATCATACCGATTCCCTCATCAGATTATCTGTTATAAAAATTGAATAATTAGATATACATGTAAAGTTATTTAAGAAAATATATAAACACAAGTAACGGAATGGTAAATTATAATACCTTTAATATTTCGCAGATAGTCGGTTAATATTTTAAAATATAAATAGTAGGTGAAATCGGGCATCTATAGAATCTATAGAGGTGACAGAGTGTGCACCCTCCGTCTCCATCTTGAGGTATGAGCATTCGTTATATTGAGAAAATTATTTGGATAATGATGCCTTGAAGCATGCGCAGTAAACTTTCCAAAGGACATAGGCGTAAGTACTATCAAAACTATATCATAAATAAGTGATTGATTAATAATAATTGAACAATCGAAGTATGAAATTCAAAGTTGTATATAAATTGAGTCCGCTAAAGGGCCTCCACATTTTAACCGGCCCGAGGCCTCCACAACCCTAAAGGCGGCCCTGTTTTTGAATAATATGTTTATTTTGGATTGGATTGAACCTTTGGGTGACGAAAGGCATGCTCCTGGAAAAGTTTCAAACGATGAATGGAGACAAGGTGTTTGCAATACTGGTGGTGTAATAGTACATTGTGCACCAAGGGTTGTAAGTGTGTCTGTATAGCAGAGCGTGATGTTTGCAGGACGTGCCGGAGACAAGTCCTGTAAATACCCGAGGCTCATAAGGACGTATAACCCGTGATGCACACGACACTTTATGCAACAATTGTCCGTTATGGGCTTTTGTAGAAATTGAGAGTTCGGTGGTCTAGGGGAAAAAACCATTGCAAAAAGAAAGAAGTAAAAAAAACAAGTTTTTAATTAAGGCTATAAAACTTCACGTGGGACTCCGCGAGTAGGCATACAGATGGCAGCACTTCCTGCACTCTTATAGCGACTAGCGCCATATATATATATATAATAGGGCGGAGGTGCAGGACAACCACGTCTCGATGAGACGCGTATGGTTGCCCGCACAGCCCGATAAAAAGGTAGAGTGCGTTTCGTCCCGGGTCCGCCACTGGACTCATCACTATGGTAATGTGGACGGACCCTGCCACAGACGCTCTGGGGAGGAAGGGAATGGACACCTTACTTGAAGGCACCAGAACTCGCTTTGATTGCGAGACGACTTGTGCAAGCAAGCGATAGACGCCTAGCGGCGAGTCCCTACACTCTCCATGCTTTATAACCCTGATTTCAGGAAAATAATATTACTTTATTTCTCTAGGGCAATGAAATATACCCCCACCACCGACTTCATTCACCGGTTTCTAAACGGCAACTTCTAACTCGCAAAATAGGTGACATAAAGCGCCCATAACGCGCATGTGTTGCATAAATGATTTTAAGAAAAAACTATCACGAAAGACAATGCACGTAAAGAAGCTAGATATTTTATCCTTACTGAAAAACCCAACGTCGGATCCTAATAGTTTACTACATCTTAGCCGACGTCGAAATCCACGTAAGATCCTAATAGTTTCTGACGGCGAAAACGATGAAGGAAACTTCGTCGAGTATTAGGATCGTTTCTGACGTTAGAAACTATTAGGATCCTAATAAGATCCGACGAGAATATTTTTTAAAATAAAATGTTTATGAACTAATAACTGATACATACGTAATTCTTGATTTATAAAATAGATGTATTATGCGGCAGAAGAGTGATAGGAAATGGAAAGTTGAAAAAGGGACTCGAACTATGGTCACGAGTAGATAGTGATTCACACGGCAGCCAACCCAGATAGCACAAAAAATGCGGTGAAGATTTCCTGGAACTGGCAATGCAAGGTTAGGAATATTGCACTGAAAGGTTAAGGAAGGTTCGTTGAACCAAGAAAATGTCAGCTTGTCAGGGAAAATTTGCATGGCAATGCTTAGGACAGTTTGAAAGATTTATTTAACTTAATTCGATGCCCAGTAGTATTCTCTGGCGCCTACGGGTGCGCAGAAGTTTTTTTGGTCCTTCAGGAACACCTAGGGATATACGTGCAATGATTATTTTCCGTATTTACAACAACGAAAAAAATCAAAATAAAAAAATAAACATTTCTTTTGGATCTAATTTTTCTGTAAGTATGGAAAACAGTTATGGTATGTATGTCCCACCATATTCTAAGAGGGCCAAGAAAACTACTGCGCAGCCGTAGGTGCCATAGGATACTACTGCGCATCGAATTAAGTTAAATAAATTTTCCAAACTGTCCTGAACATTTCCATGCAATATTGCCTGAAAAGCGGACATTTTCTTGTTTGAACGAACCCTGCCTAAACCTTTCAATGCAATATTCCGAACCTTGCAAAGGAGTGCAAAGGAGTGAAGTAAAATACGTTTTCTGGGGCACTTTAAATTTTAAATGATACTGTAGGTACTTGCCATCGTGGGGAAAGAAGCATTATACTAGGATGGTAACGGGACAGATTCGTTAGCTTATGCTTAGAAAGGGGCTTATTTATTACAAATACTTGGTTTAGGCATAAAATGATTCACTTGTACAGTTGGTGCCGAGGTGAGAGCCACAATATGATTTACTTTGTTTTTATGGATGAGAGGCTCAGAGAGCAAGTCAAATATACAAGGGTGATGAGAGGTTCTGAGTCCTCTTAGTTTCAACAATTAACTTAGTTCAAGGATGGAGAAGAAGAAGAACTAAAAAGGTAAAGCAAACGCGAATCAAAACAGAGAATTTAGAGAAACCAGAAAAGCGAATAAAACTCAGAGATAAAATAAACGAAGGCATATATGTATAGGACAATTTAGGAGGCGCTGATACGCAATAAACAAATAGAGGGCGCATGCGGGTCGGGACAAGTGACACCGAATAAGTCATCCCGGATACAAGTCTTCCCAGGAAAAGTCATCCCAAGACTAAAGTCTACCTTTTTAAGGCAAACTGAGACAACGATTCGGGTAAAAGCATTATTGGACAATTGGACATCCCTTCCCCCATCTATATATAGAGACGCTCGGGCTCTAGTAATATTGGATAAGTCATTCCAGAAAATCACTCCTCACCTACAAAAAAATAGGAGATGGTTCGAAGCACCATGGGACATCTCTTCCCGGAACAAGTCTTGCCAGAACATCACCTTCCACCTTTAAAAAAGTAGGAGATGCTTCGAGGCACCTTTGGAGAAATCATCTTGGGACATGTTTTCCGAGAAAATCACTTCCCACCTTCGAAAAAATGGGAGCTGCTGCTAGGTAACATTGGATAGGTCTTCCCGGGACCGGTCTTCCCAAGAAATCACTTTCCACCTTTAAAAAAAGGAGTTACTGCAACGCAGCATTGAACAGGTCTTCTCCGGACATGTCTTCCCAGGAAAGCACTTCCAACCTTTAAAAAGTAAGAGTTGCCTTGCAGCAACTCTTATTTTTTTATAAAGGTGGAAAGTGATTTTGTGGGAAAACTTGTCCCGGGAAGAATTGTGTAATGGTGCATTGCAGCAACTGCTTTTTTTATGAAGGTGGGAAGTGATTTCCCTGAAAGATTTGTCCTGGGAAGACCTATACAATGGTGCCTTGCAGCAACTTCTATTTTTTTAAAGGTAGGTAGTGATGTACTAGAAAGAATTGTCCTGTGAAGACACGGTCACAGTCTTCGCGCATGGACAATGTTCGAGGATATCATTGTTAGGAGTGCAACTGAAATGTGTGGTACTGCGTTTGTAGAAATGTGTTCGGTGGAATGATAAAATTTGCGTAGCCGTTAACGAAATGAAGCAAGCGTATCTAAGATACGTGAATTATACTAGAAAATAATTATAGAGACAAAAACAGAAAAGTAAAAATACTAGTTTAAGAAAGCGAGGGTAAAATCAGAGCGAAAGAAGAGAAGAAAATGCAAAACGCTGTCAAAGCATATAAGAAATTATATCGGAAATTGGTCAAGAACACTGAGAAAGGAAGGAGTAGTACAGAGTTAGTCGGTATTAGGGATAGCAAGGGTGAAATGGTATATGATACGGATAGAGCAAAAGACGATTGGAGAGACATTTTCAATGAATTATTGGGAGGTGATGCTATGGAGCAGCACAACTGCAACTGCGATGTAAAGGGCGATACGTCGGAAAACCCCTTTGAAAGATTCTGTGCTTCTGAGATTAGGGATATAATTAAGAACTTAAAGAATGGTAAGGCTGCTATTGTGGATGGTATTACCGCTGAGATGCTTCAAAACGATGGCGAGTATTTATCGGAAAGGCTGAGCGAGTTGATAAATATATGTACCCAGGTGGGGGAAGTACCAGATGACTGGAAAAAGGCGATTATAGTTCCAGTGTAGAAAGGTAAGGGTGATAAAGGTAACTGCAATAATTACAGAGGTATCAGCATACTTAGTACCGTAGGAAAAACATATTCAAAAATACTTATTCGTAGGCTAATGAAAATAACAGAAGAAAAGATCTGGGAAGTCCAATGTGGATTTATGCCAGGAAGACCATGTGCGGATCAGATATATAACTTGAGACAAAACATAGAAAAAAGTTTGAGGGTGATCAAAAAAGTTTTCTATGCATTTGTTGATCTGTAAAAAGCATTTTACAAGGTGTATAAGGAAAAGCTTTAGGAAGTCCTGAAGAAGTATGGAGGCAATTGATGTCTCCTAAAAGCAACACAATGAATATAGGAAGGTAGTAAGGCGGGTCTAAGGGTGAACGAACAACTGAGTGACTGGTTTGATACTATAGGCAAGGTGTAAGGCAAGGATACGTTATGTCCTCTTGGCTGTTTATTATATGCATATATGTGGCTTGTGAAGAATTTTGAGCAGACTGAATACTAGTATGAAGAACATGGGCCTTAAATAAACGTAAATAAAACAAAAATTATGGTGTTTGAAGGAAGAGGTGAGAAAACAGTATGCAACATTGCCTTAGACGAAGAGAAGATAGAACTAGTTGATAAATACGTGTATCTTGGAAGTTTATTTAGTACTGACGGAAAGATCGATGAAGAAATAGCCAGGCGTATGAACGAGGATAGGAAGGTTATCGGCAGTGTAGGAGCCATTAACATAAGTCAAAATATGACGAATAAAGCTAAGATTGCAATACACGAAACTCTCGGTTTCAGTCCCCCCGGTTTCTGCCTTCCTAGAACTGCTGTCTCATGCGAGAGAACGGTTTGGACGTTAGTCGCAACGTGACTCGTCAATGGTTGTTTACGTTTGGATCCCCCCGATTTGGGACCAAAAAAATTTGAAGACAACCCCCGACACTGGACTGAAACCGAGAGTTTGGTGTACATAATTCTGTACTTGCACCCACTGCGCTGTACGGTACCGAGACCTGGACCTACAAAGAAAAGGATAAGAGTAAAGTTAACGCGTTTGGCATGCAATTTCTGCGTAATATATGCGGTAAAACACTAATGGACAAAGCCCGTAATGAGAGTTTTCGCAAAGAATGTGGTAGAGGAAATTCTGTTTGACAAGAGTGAAAGAAATTTGTTCAGATGGCTTGGTCAAGTTGCGAGAATAAAAGGAGAACGATTGACGAAACAAATATATTTAGTTAAAGTAAATGGTAGTGTACCCAGGGGCAGACCGAGGAATGAATGGTGGGAATGTGTGAATGAGACTCTAAGACAACAAGAAATAAAAAGCCATAGAAACACAAGAGTTTGCATGAGAAAACATATGGACGCAAAGGAAGCTAAAGTTTTATGCCAGGACAGACAAGTGGGAGAAAAAAAGTTCATAAGACATGTGTGATGAAGAGTGTCAGCGGATTGAGAGACGCCTGAAACGAAAAACCTTTGATACTAATGTTACCTTGTGGAGAGCTTTACTTAGTGGATGTGGTAAGAGTAGAGAGTATAGATCTTACTACGGGACTATCAGTAAGTTTGCGTATTTTTCTGTGATCTATGACACATGATGACTTTGTGAAGCTCTTCGCTTGGGGTGATTGCTAGAGAGATTGATCAGCAACCTGTGCCGGAGCAGGGTTGCGGAACGAACGTGTTATTTAAATAAGCAACACGGGAATTCTAGATTTATCTAAAAATTTATACCTCTCCCTTATGCCTCCTCCCGAACTTCCCTTTCTTACTTTTCTCATATGAACTCCTTGATCCTCGCCAGTATAACGAGGCTGTAACCGAATGAGTTACGCTTACCCCGAAAAGGATTTAGCTGTATGGTATAATAAAAGTAATAAAAATTATTATTATCATTATAAATATGTACAAAGTATCCAATTGGCATTTTATCGATAAAGGTGATAACTAAATTATTTATTGCGGCTGGAAATTATTCAGCTTGAAATACGTAGGTACATGATATCAACAGCAAGTTTAATTAATTTGATTGATAAAGACATTATTAGCAAATAATTTCCCACATGAAAACAATTTCATTCTGTCGTTAACAGTATCAAATTCAGATATATCAGATTTAAACAAAATATTTTTCAATTTAAACAATTTTCGTTAGAGACGTTGTTCGAAGTTGCACCTTATCAAATAAAATTTTCTGACTTTAAACAAAATTTACTTACGACCTGAAATTTGAAAAAAGTTGATTATTATTATTTTACTATTAGGCCAAATGCCCTCCGGGTTAAGCGTAAATCGTTCGATTCTAGCCTCGTTATGCTACCGGGGACCAAGGAATTTATATGGTATTGGTACGTAAGACAGAATTGCATTGCATTTAAACAAATTCAACTTTAAATTACATATTGCAGACGAGCGTCTTTTTATTGTTTGGTCACTTTGCACGTGATCGTTCCGTCTTACATGTTGTAGTTTGCAACATAAACCCGGTTGTTATTTTGTACTTATCATTTTCGTGAAAAGACCATAAACTAGGAATAACTGCGCGATGAATTTTTGTACTTTTTTCATCATACAAATGTTCTTAGTTTCGTTTTGTGATTATCCTTTTATAATTCTGCTTCCTTTTGCCCGAAAATAAATCTTCCAGCAATATTTGATATTTTGATATTAATATATTTAATAATTATAATCACTTAAATTCTGTAAACGAGTTTTTCATCAAGCGAAATGGAATGAGCTTTAATCTTTTTTCTTTTCGGACTCAACAGAAGCGGAAAACCTTTACTTTCGAAAGTCAGTTCATTTAAAAGGGATTTCATCCAATTCTATGCTTTATCTTAATTTTTCCCGATAAGTGAACTATTCTACCGCCTTATCTGGTCTGGTTTCAAACATATTGATGTTTTTTTGAATAGATACGTATCTAAACTTTGATTATAAAATAATATATATATATTTCTCCTAAATATTTTCACGTTCCCTGAAAAATGTCTCGAGAGACAAGGGATGAAATAAGAACTATAGAGTCATTCCAGTTAATCATCGAGAAGGTAACTCCGTAGAGACTTTTACAATTGTTGAAATCCAACCTGGTGAATCTAGATGGTAGCAAACCACCCCTGTTTCCACCTGTTTCCTCCACCTTTCTGGGGTTCGCCTCGAGGCTATCCTTTTCGCGAAACCGAGAGAATTTCGTCGACGCCTAATGAAAATTAATGGCCTCATGTTATGCAGCGGCGGTGTAGAAGTAAGAAGGGAGGGGGCGGGTAGTGGTTCCACCGTGATTTAATACTATTCCTAACAACACCCCTTACATCCCTGTCCTGGGAGATTTTGGCTCGTAAATATAACGCCTCGATGAGGTTCCGCATCCTGTTATATTTTCCCCCAAAACCAATACTTACACATATATGCTTTACATTTAGTATAAGAAATAAAATTGGAAAAGGAAATTCTATATCACTTTCGGCAAAGTAATCGCAGAAACGTCGAATCTTTATAATAACACAATTTTAAAAATAACTATTTTATCATTTATTTATTCTATTCACGGCATGTCTCATTGAACTATTTGAATTTCTTATCAGAAATAATACCACGATAACAGTTATGTTACACATAAATAGTTGAATCGTTTATATAGAAGCTATTTATCGTTTCTTAAGCCCTTTATTACTCTAAGCCATATTTTATAGTTTAATTTGAATTTTTCCAAAATTGTAACATGTTTAATAAGGTCATACACTAAATTTTTTTTATTTTTGGATATGAAACTATTCACTCTAAAATCACTAATAATGCGAGTATAATTGGAAAAAGGCTTCTTTCGCATGTTTATTTGAAAAAGAAATATATATATATATATATATACACCACCTACCTACTTTACACCTATATACCTATTCAACTTATACCTATATACTCTATACCTACACGGAGAAAATTTATCCGTAAAAAAGTCACGAACTAGTAGCTAGGTCTCGGATATGAGAAAAATTCATCGCATATTTATATATTTTCGTAAATAACCTGCGAACTTTGAGAAAGATTGACGAACTCGATGTGAAAATTCTAAAACGGTTCATCACTTTTTTTTACGTGAATAATTACAAAAATATTACGAGTGATTGGGAAAAGATTCTCAGAGCACTCACGAGCTTGCCCGACAAATCTGGGAACTCGAAACTAAGTTCGCCTGTACGTGACCCACACACACACTCTCCCAAACGCGCGGTGCGTGTGTGCGCTCGTATCTGTGCCTCGAGCTCGTCGGATGAGTGGCTAGAAATTTTATAATACCTATTTTGTTTGGCCTTGATGGCTGCGCGTGTTTACGCACTCCTGGTTTATGTTTAGAAACATGTGAGTCAGCAGTCTTTGAGGGTTCGAATCTTCTGAGTCGCGAATTTATAAATTAATATAAAATTAAATCGCACAAATAAAATTTTTCCTCTTTATATTTCAGTCTGAAATTTTCAGAAGCTATTCGCAGGAAATTCGAACTGTTCGTAAGAAACTTCGAAATTTATCCATATATTTCTCATAGAAATATGGATGTAATGTTTCATTTTTTTATCTCGTATCCAAGACCTAGCTACAAGTTCGTGACTTCTTCACGGATAAATTTTTTCCGTGTATATACCCATATACACACTACTTTTTCCAACCGAGCAAGTCACGCCCACCCCGAAAGGGAAATGGCTTAATGGTATAATAATAATACCCTTTTCAAATTTGTATTTCTGTCGTGCCATGCATCGACCTAGATGTGATGTCACATGCTTTCAATATTTACTAAACAGGCTGGAGGTTCATGCTTTTTCTTACAAACATGGAAATTAATAAATGCTAACACTGGTGTTTTTTGTGGCTAAATGTACAAATTGCAGTGCTTAAAATCCTGAAAAATATTTTCATGTATATCCAATCGTGTAGAATGGATAAAAATGATAAAACTGTCCTGTGTGACATGCGCCCGAATTTGCCCTACCAAATTAACAGTACGAGTACATATATACAATGTGCAACATTGTCCTAAATGATGAGAGATTATAACAAGTTGTTAAGTACATATATCTATGTAGCCTATTCACTAGTGACGGGAAGATAGATGAGGAGTAAGATAGGCGCATAAACGAGGGTCAGAAAGTTATCGGTAGAGCAGGGTCCATTCTTAGAAGTAAAAATATATCAAAAAAAGCTAAAATGGCAAAACATAATTCTATATTTGTACCGACTGTGCTATACGGTAGCGAGACATGGACCTGTCAAGGAAAGGATAAGAGTAAAATTAACGCGATTGGCATGCAACCTCTGTGCACAATTTGCGGGAAAACACTGATGGGCAATGTGAGAAACGAAATAATCCTAAAGAATGTGATGCAAAAGAGACAATGCTTGACACATGGGAAAGAAATCAGTCAAGATGGTTCGGACATGTTGAAAGAATGAAAGATGAACGTCTAACGAAACAAGTGTATATATAGGTAAAGTAAATGGCAGTATGTCCAGAGGCAGACAGCGGAAAGAATGGTTAGAATGTGTGACTGAGACCTTAATCCGAAAAGATATAAGAAGCAATAGAAACAGGAGAGCTTGCATGAAAAAATGCATGCACGTGAAGGAAGCTAGAGAAGTATGCCAGGACAGAAAAGCGTGGCGAAAAATAGTTTTTAAGGAGAGTTTCAGTAGAGTAAATGACGCTTGAAAGAAAAGACCTTGGATACTAATGGGCGCGAGTGGGAAACCTCACATAACAACCTTGTGAGGCTCTTCACTTCGTGTGATCGCTAGAGAGATTGATCAGCAGGTCCGACCACTTAGCGCCGCCACCAAGGAAAAATGAAAAATGGAATACGCCATATTTTTTTGCTTTTTTTTTGCAAATTTTATGCTCGAAAAAAAAATTTTTTGCTCTTCAAACTTCCGAAATAAGGGTGGCGGCGCTAGCACGACATCCCCTCAGCACCGCCACCTATGAAAACTGACTAAAAATTATTATAATGAAATAAACGATTAGGGTAGATTTTTTTGCTTTTTTTTTGCTCTAAGAAAATACATAATACGTGTTCCAAAAAACTACCCCTAAGTCATACATACACACCCTCGTGACCAAAAACGTTCTGAAAGTGTAAAGACAACCTTGAACAACGTAAAGATTATTCAGAACTCTAAATTATTTATCATTCAAAACTTTAAAATTCACCCCTTCTATAATTTCACCTAAAAACTACCCCTCTACGTAAATTTATGTAGCGCAACTCACATATACTTATAAAACGCATCAAAAACAATGATATTCATAAAACAAAGTTGGCGGGAATTTTTTGCTCTTTTTTGGCTCTCCGATGACATATAATGCGTGTCCCAAAAAACTACCCCTAAGTCATACATACCTACCCCTCGTGACCAAAAATGATCTGAAAGTGTAAAAACAACCTTGAGCAACGTAAAGATGATTCAGAACTCTAAATTATTTATTATTCAAAACTTTTAAATTTACCCCTTTTATAATTTCCAACCAAAAACTACCCTTCCACGTGAATTTATGTAGCGGAACTCACATATACTTATAAAACGCATCAAAAAGAATAATTTTCATGAAACACAGTTGGCTGGAATTTTTTGCTCCTTTTTTGCGCTCTTAAGACATATAATACGTGTTTTTAAAAAACTACCCCTAAGTTATACATATCTGCCCCTCGTGATCAACAATGTTCTAAAAGTGTCAAAACAACGTTAAGCAACGTAAAGATGATCTAGAGCCCTTCCATAATTTCCCCCGAAAGCTACTCTTCCATGTGAATTTATCTAGGGGAACTTACATATACTTATATGAAACGCATCAAAAACGATAATATTCGAAAAAAACTGTTATTTTCGAATAGCAAAAAAATGGAATCTATTATTCGTGTAGCCGAATAATTTTTGAACTTTGAATTCGAAGAGGAAAAAAATCTAGTACTTCAATTTCAAGGAGCAAAAAATTGGGAATCTATTAATCGCGTAGAAAAATGATCTGTAACTTGAAATTTGACTAGCAACAAAATCCGATACTTTAGAAGGAATCGATCGATCATGTGTAGATATCATTCACTTACTGTGAAAATGGAAATGAGCCATATCGATCTAAGGTAACTCCTTAAATAAGAGAAATTCTTAACGTCTTTTCAGACTATATGGAGTTCCAAATTTATAAATTAAAAATTTTTAATTTTTGAAAAAATATCCTTCTCCTTCGCTCCGGGGGAATCGAACCTTACGTCTCCCGATTGCAGCTCGGGTGCTTTAACCACTAAGCTACTAGTCAGATCGAAGGCAGATACTTTCTTCAGATACACGCTTTTCATTTTTTCGATGATAATACAGATTCCGTCTAATTTAAATTGTATTCAAAACATAACTACTTGCTATGAAAAGCGTATATATAAAAAAAGTATCTGCCTTCGATATCTCTAGTAGCTTAGTACTTAAAGCACCCGACCGGCAATCACAAGACGTGAGGTTCGATACCCACCGGAGCAAAGGGAAAATATCTTTTCAGAAATTAAAAACTTTTAATTTATAAATTCCGACACTTTAATTTCGTGGAGAAAAATATCGGGAATCTATTATTCAAGTACTTCAATAATCTAAAACTCTCGAAGTTTGAATTCTGCTTCAACTTCAATATAATAATTAACGATAGTTTCAACATTTGAATAAATATTTGCAGCTAAATATAGTATATAAAAAATTCTTACCTGTAATGATGTACACACTGGTGTAGAAAAGTATTGTCTAGGGCACTGAAACTTCAGTAGATTGTACAGTTTTTTTTTAACTTCATTAAATTCAACGCAAACGTTAATTAATACTTACGGGGTAGGTTACAGAACTCATGAATTTCCAACAAGGAATTAGTCAACTCAAAGGTCTGAACCATCTTTATATTGTTTGAACATATTTTCATATTTTCAGGAAATTTTCAGTTACGAGATGTTGATACGTTTCACTCAGGGGTAGTTTTTTTTATGACATTTTATATTGCCCATCGCAGAGCAAAAAAAAAATAAGTCTCCCCTAACAGGGTTTTATGAAATTTATTCTTTTTGATGCGTTTTCTAAGTATATGTGAGTTCCGCTACATAAATTTACGTGGAAGGGTAGTTTTTGGTTGGAAATTATAAAAGGGGTAAATTTTTAAGTCTTAAATAATTCATTCAGAGTTCTGAATCATCTTTACGTTGTTCAAGGTTGT
>CAKNYM010046864.1:119558-131003 GCA_932195095.1 Andricus curvator | reverse complement strand
CTATTGCTATTGCTATTGCTATTGCTATTGCTATTGCTATTGCTATTTCTTTTGCTATTGCTGATAAAAATCATTGGATTTCTAAAAATATTCACAATATTTAAAACAATAATTTTAAAAAAGAATTTCAATATAAAATCGTACGGTTTCGAAGCAGACTTTATATTCCATAAAATTTAAATCGTATTTTTTTCGCCGGAAATTAGCATTTTTGGACCAAAATCAGTCCTTTTCAAAGATTCATGGTTTTTGAACAATTGAATTTTGAAAAAAAATTGAAAATTACTTATAGCTCTAATAGGATTCTCAATTTTTGAACAATTTAAGGTTATAGTGTCGTGTTTAATCGGAAATCGGTTATTTTAAATAAAAATAATTAAATTTTAAAGAAGATTTCCAATCTGAAATAATTTTTTATGTTATATTAGCTTTTTTCATTAAAAATTAAAATTTTTATTTAAATAAGTCATAAGGTTTTTCAGATTATCATTCAGAATTAATTCATTCAAAATTTTTCGCTTTGTAAGCGTTCTATATTAGACATCGGTTATTTTAAACAAAAATCATTAATTTGAAAATTAGTATTTTTAAAAAAGAATTTTAAAATAATTTCATAAGATTTCAAAGAAAAATTCTAAAATTATTATTATTTTTTCACCAGAAATTAGCATTTTTGAAGAAAAATAATCATCCGGATTCTCAATTTCCAACCATTTTAGGTTATGTTAACTTCTTACACTGGCAATTGGTATTTTTGATAAAAAATTATTAGACTTCAAAGATTAAAACTTTGTCAGCTTTTTATTTTTTTTGGTTTGTTAGTGTTTTTACCACAAATTTGAATTTATAAACAAATATTATTAGATTTTGGAATTTTATAATTTTTGAAAAATTTCAGGTTACGTGAGCGTTTTACACAAAAAATTAGTATTTTAAAAGAAAATTATTTATAGTTCGAACAATATTCTCAATTTTTGAACAGTTTGAGGTTGTATTCACGTTTTTCATCGGAAGTTAGTTATTTAAGAAAAATATATTTCAAAGAAGATTCACGACTTTCAACAATTTTAGGTTATGTTGTTGTTGTATACTGAAAATATGTATTTTTACCAAAAATACAATAGATTTCAAAGAAAAATTAAATTTTTTGCACAATTGTAGATTATGCTATCAGTTTTCACCGGAAATATCAATATAGATTTCAAAGAAAATACATTTTTTTTAACAACTTAAGGTTATGTTAACTTTTTCCACCGAAAATCAGTTATTAAAAAAAATCAGTGAAAATGTACAATTTGGTTTTGTTGGAGTTTTCTATTGGAAATCGGTACTTTCAATAAAAAAAATTATTAGATTTCAAAGAAGATTTTTTAAAAAATTGTAGGTTATGTTGACATTTTTTACTGGAAATGGGGGATCTTCAACGAAAAACAGTATGTTTAAAAAAAGATTTGCAATCCTAAACAATTTGTCGTTATGTTAGTGCTTCTCGTCTAAAATTTATATTTTTAATAAAGTTAATAATAAATACTATGAAGTTTACAAACATTTTGTATTATTAATATCAATTTTATATTATGACTATTTGAATATCAGGGAAAACAACATTTTGATCAAGAATTTAAATCAGAAAATGTGATTTCACGTTGGTAATTGAAAATTGAAAATAAACCTAATTATGATGGATCACCCATTTCCAGTTTGGAAGATTATTATTAACAACATGAGAGCCTCGAATTAGGCCAATTTGAACTCATTAAATGTTTGATGATACTGATTATCAAAATTTGTTATTTTCACTATAATAATCTGTTCCTAATTATCTGCCCTTAATGGTTTTACATAAACATTAAAATATTTTACGAGAGGCAGACGTGAATTATTGAAGATTATATTTATTAATTATTAAAATTATTCTTCTACAATAAACGAGAATTAAAATGTTTTTGATTTGCATGAAACATTGAAAATTACAATCCTGGATAAAGACAAACAAATTTTCAACAAAATAGTTCAATTTTAAATCATGAAGACGAATTTTCAACTAAAATGATGAATTATCAACCGACAGAAATAATTTTTTTCAACTTTCTACGAAAAAGACGACTTTTCAACCAAATAGTTGAATTTTAATCTAAACAAAATACATTTCACACCTCATAGTTAAATTTTCAACTGAAAAATAATAAAATTTTAACCAAATAGTTCAATTTTCAAACTAAAGAGATAAATTTTCAACAAAAGAGATGAATTTTGAACTAAAATTCTGAATCTTCAACTAGAATAGTTGAATTTGTATTGAAAAAAATGAATTTTCAACAACAAAAAAGTTCAATTATAAGCCCAAAAGATTAATTTTCAAACTACAAAAATCAATTTTCAACAAAAAATGGAATTATTAAATTTTATGTTAAAAAACATTAATTTCCAACAACAGAAAAACATTTTCAAGACAATTGTGCAATGTTATACCAAGGAGATAAACTTCCAAACCAAAAAGACAAATTTTCAACAAAAAATAATGAATTTATAATAAAATTTCTGAAGTTTCCAAAAAATAATCAAATTTTTTTAAGTGAACCAAAAAGAATTAGCTTTCAACCAAAAATATAATGGTAGACTTTTTAGCCAAAACTAATTAACTTTCAACCAAAAATAGATTTTTAAGCAAGGAGAGTAAATTCTGTTGAAAGAGATCAATTTTCAACTAAAATTGTAAATATAAATTTAAAAAGCAAAATGTTCAATTGAAAAATGATTAATTTACCAAAAATTAAATTTTTCAACAAAATAGTTTAATTTACAACCAGAGATAAATTTACAATTAGAATGATGAATCTTCAACCAAGAAAAATTATTTTTTAACAAGTGAGTTCAACTTTCAACCGTATAGTGGAATTTCAATCAAGAACATTAATTCTCTAACAAAAAAATTAATTTTCATCCAAAAAGATTAATTTTCTACGAAATAGACGATTTTTCAATGAAATACATTAATTTTCAACCAAATACTTGAATTTTTAACTGCAAAAAATAAATTTTCATCCAAGTAGTTGATATTTAAGGAATAAAAATTACTTTTTCAATCAAAAATGAAATAGTTCAAATTTCAACTAAAAAAATTAATTTTAAACAAAGAAAAGACGAATTTTCAACAAAATATTTGAATTTTAAACCAAAAAAATTAATTTCTTAGAAAGCAGTTCAACTTTTAACCAAGATGTTGAATTTTGAACCAAATAATTGAATCTTCAAGCAAGAAAATAATTTTTTTTACCTAAATTGAAATAGTTAAATTTTCAGTCAAGAAATTAATGTTTAACCGAAAAAATAATAATTTTCAGGAAAATACATAAATTTTTCACTTAATCGTTGATATAAATATAAATATAATTTTTCTACCAAGAAAATAAAATGTTAAGAAAAGAGTTGAACTTTAATATAAGTAATTGAATTTCCAACACAGAAAGACGAATTTTTAACAACACGGTTAAATTTTCAACCAAAACAAAATTTATAGTTGTACCGGTTTTCAATTTTCCTATATTAGACTATAAATCTCTAGAGCCCTGGAAATTATTGTTTTTTTCTCATTATTATTATTGTCATTTGTCAAAACTTGATCATTTTTGGTTTTTAAAATATATATGGAATTTCTGCGAAAGCTCAGTCTGAAAGTGTTGCGTATCATTTTGATCCATTTTGAGGATCAAATTAATTCAACTGGCATTTACTGTGAAACTGCATAAAATGCTTAAAATTGAAGATTATTATTTTACCGAAAGATAAACTACTTTATGTTATGAATCAATTCAATTTTCATTATCCTACACTTAAATTTACACATGAAATTGAAAGCAATAAGGTAAACGTCCCAGTAATCGTGATCTTAGTCCCAGTAATCGTGACGCCAATTTTCTTGCTTTTTATCTAATTTTAATTAATTGGAATTTCATTTGATACTATAAACTGCTAAAAATAAATGGTTTTTATCATTGATTGTTAATTTAAACATATTTTTTAACAATATATGCAAATTATAACCAAGTTTCACGATTATTGGGACCGTCACGATTACTGGGACATTCAACTTAATTCTATTCCTTTTTCAAATGTTAACGTTATAAAAACTGACTCAGGTGATATCATTACAGATTGGTATCGTAAAGATACTTATTCTGGTAGATATTTAAATTTTTTTTCTAACCATCCAATTACAACACAAAATTTTTATAGTTAAAAATGTTATCGAAAAAGCTCTTAAATTATCACATGAATCATTCCACAAGTAAAATATTGAATTTATCAAAAAAAACTATTTATTTAAATAATTATCCAATAGAATTTATTCAAACGCATATTAATAATAAAATTAAAACAATTAAAGATTCTTTATCTAACCAAACTAATATAAATATAGTTAGGAATTTAATTTTTAAACCAACAGTGTCTATCTCTTATCATGGAAAGTTATCTTTTGAAATTAAAAGGATTTTAAATGATTTTAATATCACAACAAATTTTAGAATTGATTCAAAACTTGATAAATTTATAAAATTAGGCAAAGACTTATTAGATCATTTGCAACTTACTGATGTATATAAAATTCAATGTTTGAATTGTGACAAATGTTATGTTGGTCAAACTGGTAGATTACTTTCAAAGTTCTTTATTAAGAAAAATGGTAATAATTGCTTAAATATAATTTCAGATTTCAATAATTATAGTCTAATATATAATATGATTTTGGATTCTTTTATTTAAAAAATTAATAAAATTTTAATTTTGTAACTAATTAAATAAAAAGAATATAAAATTAATATTTGAAATTTGAAATTTTTAGCTAATTTAACTATGTTGTTATTGTAATCTTATCTAACTTTCCCTTCAACAAAAACAAATTTGAACAAATTTCTATTTTTTAAATTTATAACAATAGGTAACTTATATTGCTAATATTTGATCTTCTAAAATTTTTTTTTTGTGTCAAATTGGTGAATTTTTTACTTAGTTTTGTATATTATTATAATTTTTACTTACATTCAATTAATTATTTGTCTCCTATCTTTACACAATCTTTTTATAAAATTATTAATGTTAATTACAATTTTAGAACATACTATTTAATTTTTAATGATCAATAAAGTTGAAAATTTTAAATAAAGTGTAACCTTAAAGGAAGATAACCTAAAGATAAATATATCAACTACATTTCTTCACCTCACTTTTTCACTTTTTTGTTACACTTATACTAAAAATTATTTTTTATATCAAATTTTTTTCCAACATTTTTTTCTAGAAAAATGGGAAAAGGAGAATTTAGAACTGTTTTATACTTGATGATGATCTTATAAAATTCTCTTTTCAATAACTTTATCCTGATGAAAAAAACTATGTGTTTTCGAAACGTCTTTAATTTTTGTCATTTTCTATTTTTTATATAAATAAACAAAGAGCGAAAATGAGACATTTCATCATTATTATTTTTTATCTTCAAATCAATAACTTAATTAATCCCATTCTCGACGAAGATGAATGTCGAAGTATCCAAAGAATATAAATAATTTACAGGATATCGAATCTAATTGTTATAAACAAATTATATGGCCAACGGCCATACCACGCTGAAAAACCCAGTTCTCGTCAGATCACTGAAGTTAAGCAGCGTTGGACGCGGTTAGTACTTGGATGGGTGACCATTCAAGAATACTGACATGAGTGCTGTTGGCACATCGTGGGTGTGGTGAGCCCACACTTGTAGTTATTTATAAATACAAGAAAAACCTAGAAACACTACCCGAATCGGGTAGTGTCACGCCTACCCTGAAAGGGAAATGGTTTAATGGTATATATATATATATATATATATATTAGCAAAATGTCAACATATTGAAAATGTTGCCTGCAAAGTATATTTGTCAGTTCAAATTGCTTTATTTTATCAACAGGCTCATGTTTGATCATGAAAATTTGTTGTATGGTATAATTTCTTTATTTTATAAACAAATTATGTAAACTAAGCATAGTTTAGGCGTTTTTTGCAGAAAGTAATCGTTTTTCTTTCTTAATACCTTTAAATTATATGAGTGGAAATATTTAGTGATTAAGATTGGTCATTCGATATTCTTTGTTTATTTTATAAACAAATGTATAATTTGGTCATTTATAGACAGAAAGTCACGGGGGTGAAACACAATGCAAATATGTGCGAACTAAACTAGGCTGATCGTTGAGCGACTGTCAAATTAGTTGATCACGTATTACTGCAGTTTTGCATTGAAACTTTTGGCGGCAAATTCAAATTACTTAATATCAATTTTATTTCTTTCCTAATTAAAATAATGAAATAACAGGATTTTTTGCAACAAACACATAAATTATCAAAAGATCACTTGTAGTGACATTTTTTATTTTCTTTGGAAATTTCACTTCCTGAAAATAGTTTTAAAATAATTTTTAATGAAGTATGTGTTTGCAAACAAATGTTTTCCTATTATTTCATTATTTTGATTCAGAAAGAGTAAAGTGTTTGAAAAAAGTTTAAAATAATACATAAATATATTTAAATTAAAATATTTCTGCTATTAAATCAACAAACAATATATTAATACAAGTATTTCAAAATAATAAAATAATTTAAATTCGGAAATAATTTATTATGGAACTTAGAACGTAACAACAGGTATAAATATTACATATTTTTGTCATAACAAATTCATCCATCCTGAGTCTGATTGCCCGTGTTGTGAAAAATCCCCCTTGTCGAATCCACTTCCATACGTTCATGGCCTGAAACAAGTTTTATTCTAAATTTCAAATATTTTAAGATCATGACTAAAAAGTTTTAAAAAGTCCCAGCAAAATGTTTTTTTGAAGGCTCTTCAGTGGTAATTTAACACATATTTTTTCAGATTAAATACAAATTGAAATTTTAATTGAAAATATTCATCTAAGGATATGCTTTATGAAATTAATATTAAGATTGCTTTATAAAATTCAGGAAAATAGCCACATTGCATTGATAAATTATATGAAAATTTAAAAAAAAAATTGAAATTTATTTGTTCCTGAAAAGATTATCTACAATATTCTATTATACTGGGAGTTTTATTAAAATATATAAGTTTTACACAAGTTACAATTTTACAAAAGAAACTGATAATAAACTTTTGTTATAATAATTCGCTAGCATGTTTTTAATGAAATTCCCACAAACAGAATTGTAAAAAATCTTTTTAAGGACAAAATAAGTAGTAAATGCTAAAAATTGAATCAAAATTACAAGTGATATCTGAAGCGACAGAAAAAGCACGAAATTCCAAAAAATGCATTTTAAATTAACAGGTACATGTTGAACTATTTTTTAAGAATTAGATTCTCTTTCAAATTTTCTTATATTTAACAATGCGGTTATTTTCCTAAATTTCATAAATCATGTTTAAAATTCTTAAAATACACAAGCATTACTGAATTTTCCAAAAGCCTTGCACTGGCCCGCTTAAGCAAAAATCAAAATCCTAGAACACTTTTAAATTGGCTAATATTGTACTGAAAAAACCACTTAATTTTGAATCTTCCTGATTTTATTACTCAGGAAATTTTCAAGAGAGGTTAAAAGATAATATAATTTCGAACAATGAAAATACATACATTTTTTGCATCTTTGGAATTTAAAATATATTTTCTCGATTTAAAAAAAGTGTTCAACGTAATTTTAGTTATCTCAAGCTCAAAAATGAACATTGTTAGAAATGATTTATAAAATTCAGCAACATATTCTCATACGTAATCGGAACTAATTTTGGAAGAGAGCTTTAGAAAAAAATTTCAGGTTCAAATTGTTTATTTGAACATAGTTATTTAGTGTTCTATGATTTTGCTTTCTCTTTAGGTGAAAAAGTTGGAATTCTTATTTAATCCAAATGCTGTAAGGCTCATTGGTACGTTTTAATTTTTTTTTAAATTTTTTTAGGAATTATACAATTGTTATCTTTATAAATAATATTTTACTGAAATACAACTTTTTAATCAAAACATATTAAAGAGAATTTTAGAGAACCTTTCATGGTATAAAATGATCTTTACAACATTAAGATTAAATCAGAAATGCAAGTTCTACTTAAAGACGAAGCAAAATCATAAAACTGTAAGTAGCTATTGTTAGAGAACCTTCAGTTCTCTTTCCAAATTAAATACAATTAGCAACGGAAATATTCCCCCTGATTTTATGAATCCTTTTTAACAATGCTCATTTCTTTACTCAAGCAAATTTGTAGTTTTTTCAGAGTGATATTCTGGAATCAAAGAATTAATTAATGTTGTATAATAGTACTTGACAACGTGTTATAAATAATTTTTAATCACAAATTTCGGTTCTCAAATTTTTTAAGAATTTACCGATTTACTGCTATGGAACCAGGTTGGAGGTTAACGAAGTTGAGTTCTGAATTCCAGTCTTGCATTTTTCTCTGCTAGTTTCTTACCGTCTTTTCAACAAGCATATTCTGATTCTTCATCTACAAGACGGGTATCTAAAAAATGTTAAACATTACAAAATATTTCAGGTTATATTAAATCTAATTTAGATAAACATCTATAACCGACCAACCTATAAATTATACAAGAAATAGAATTGAATAATACGTACCTATTTACAATAGACCAGAGCTTTAAAGCGTGAAAGCAGCATTATCACCAGTACCAAACACACGTAACTTGACCAAAAAACGTTTTCTGGATGAACGAAATATACATTCTTTCGAAGAGGCACTGTTTATAAAATACTTAAAAAACGTTTGACAGATAGGTTAACAACGTCAACAACATCGTCGCTATGAAAAACAAATTCAAATAGAGGGAACAAAACTACGATGATCGTTGAGAAACTATATGATCACTGATCGCTGATCACTTCTTTAAAAAAATTCAAAATCAGTTAAGAATTGTACACTGAGCGAAGAATTCCCGTGTAGTTCGGGTTTACACCCCAATAGTTCGGGTGGTTTATCTTTTTTTTTGTTTCACACGAAGGTTTGGTGCGCTTGCACTACTGAGACGTGCGATCACCCGAACCATTCGGGTGCTCAACCGAAACAGCAGCAACCGAAGTGGTGGGGAGCCCGCCCCAATGCTTGGGGAGCTTGCACGAATGATTCAGGAGATTCGAGTCGTGAACCGCGTTGGATGTTGCGCGTTCGACGTTTGCGCATATTCGCTAATGGCCGCAGCTGATGAACATCAGGTTCTTCCCGAATGTCACTCTTTCTAGGTTATGCCGAATTTATTGTTCATCACTCATATTTATACTAACGGAGCATTCTAAGATTAGGTAAATCACATAATTGAAAACTCGATAATGTACATGTAGTGCTTTAGGACAGGGTTGAACTGTAATCATCAACGTGTAAGATTTTTAATTGATTCCAGTTATCTAACGACCTTAATCATTCGTGCCACTAGCCGAATCAATCGTGCAAGCTCCCCAAATATTGGGGCGGGCCCCCCACCACTTCGGTTGCTGCTGTTTCGGTTGAGCACCCGAATGGTTCGGGTGATCGCACGTCTCAGTAGTGCAAGCGCACCAAACCTTCGTGTGAAACAAAAAAAAAGAGAAACCACCCGAACTATTGGGGTGTAAACCCGAACTACACGGGAATTCTTCGCTCAGTGTAGGCTCTAGGTGATTTTGAATAGTAAATTCCCGATTCAGCCCACTGTACGTCGATGAATTGGAATAAAGGATCCAACAAATGAATTCTTTTGGTCTGAAGTATGTCATTTTTACCATCTCTTACATTATATTTTTATTAATAAAAGGGATAAGAAATGGATCCAATATAACTTTCTGAACAAACATAAACGTTACTCTTACATTTTTATGAGGTTGGCAAGGATTCATTTTATTTCCTCTTCGATCATATGCGTTTTCATTTTTCCGAATCTGCATCTGGAAAGTAGCCAAACAATAATTCATGAAAGGCGCGAATCAAAAGCTGAAGACACTTGTGAATGAGTTGGTGCTCTCTAAGGATAAGAAACGACCTCCTGCTATGAAGCTGCCACGCGGTGCCACAATCTCCTGTGGTTTTGCTTTGATTTCGCACTTCCAGATTTATCTCGGTTACCCTTTCACCTCTTATATATAGAATACGTATATGTACGTGTAAAAGGATTAGTTTTCCTTTCATTTATTTTTTTAAGGGTTCGTAGCCCGGGCAGGATAGGTGGCCCCCTAGGGGCCCCGCTGAAATCGAATGATTAAATTCATCTGATCGTCGGAACTGGAAATCTTTCAATTCTTTCTTGCTTTGTTCAATCTTCGAACTCTATCTGGAATTTTTGTGAAATAATAGAAGTCTCTGTAAAATCTTTTTAATCTATCCGAAATCTTTGAAAATCTTTGCGAAATATTTGAAATAATTGTTAATATTTGTGAAATTATCTAAATCTTTTTCAAATCTTTAGGAAATTATTGAAATCTTTTAAACTTATCCGAAATATTTGAAATCTTTGTCAAATCTTTAGGAAATCTTTATCTCTTTGTAATATATCTGAAATCTTTGTGAAATAATTGAAGTCTGTCTGAAATCAGTTCATTTCGAATTTGAAATATTTTTGGCGTATTTGGTAATATTTGTGAAATTATTGAAATGTTCACGGAAACCATTGAAGTCTTTGTGAACTCTTTTAAATCTATCCGAAATCTTTGGGAAATCATCGAAATCTCTTTGAAATCTTTGAAATTTATCTGAAAACTTTGCGAAATATTTGAAATTTTTGTTCAATTTTTGAAATCTATCTGAAATCTTTGTGAAATAATAGAAGTCTTTGTAAAATAATGGAAGTATTTGTGAAATCTTTTAAATCTATCCGATATCTTTGCAAAATATTTGAAATCTTTTTGAAATCTTTATGAAATCGCCAGGAAATCTTTGAAAAATCTTTGGAAATCTTTGCAAAATATTTGAAATATTTGGTTGTATTTGTGATTTTATTTAAATCTTTGTTAAATCTTTCGGAAACCATTTAAATCTTTGTGAAATCTTTAAAAATCTTTGCGAAATATTTGAATTGAAATACTTTTGAAATATTCGGTAATATTTTTGAAATTATTGAAATCTTTGTGAAATATTTGAGAAATTATTGAAGTGTTTGTGAAGTCATTTGAATATATCCGAAATCTTTGTGAAATCGTTAGAATATCATTGAAATCTTTGTTCAATCTTTGAAATCTTTGTGAAATAATAGAACTCTTTGTGAAATCTTTGAAATCTATCAGGAATGTTTGCAAAATATTTGAAATCTTTGAAATCATTGGAAAATCAGTGAAATCTTTGTGAAATCTTAGGGAATCCTCTAAAAATATTTGCGAAATATTTGAAATATTTTTTAAATATTCGGTAATATTTGTGAAAGAATTGAAATCCTTGTGAAATATATGAGAAA
>CAKNYM010046864.1:88756-111116 GCA_932195095.1 Andricus curvator | reverse complement strand
AATAAGGGAGTGTAGGGGAAGTGAGAGGATAGAAACTAAGGAAAGTGTGGGTAATGAGGGGAGGGGGAGTAGGAGAAATTAGAAAGAGAAAGTAGGAGAAGTGAGCGTGAGGGAAGGGGTGTGTGAGCTAGGTATCGAGCGGAGGGGGAAGTAAAGGAGAAAGATGTTGGGAAAGGCGTGGCGAAGGTAAAAGTGAGTGTAGGGAAAGTAGGTGAAAGAAGGGGGAGTAGCTGTGGAAAACTATGGGAGTGGTAGATTTAAACGACTCAATTAACGTTTTAATGGAAAAGATAGAGTTACTTAATCTTGAAAATTGGATGATAAAATGTAATTATTTCTCCCCCGGTCCTAAATGTGGATTGTACGTCTCTGGATCTAATTCTCTCAAAATGAAGGGATTCTGTCTCTTTTGCACTGTTAAAATGAGAATTTTACATAAAACGTGTCACTTAGGGTGGAATTTGAAGCAATTTCGCTTTGTGATCCTATTTGCGGAGGAATTTATTATCCTCGACATTTAGGTAAGCCTTGGTATATTCGTCCTTACCGAAATCGCAGCTTTGACCGAACCTATAGAAGAGGACGTGGGCCAATCACTGGTCCTGATCCTTCTGCAATTTCGGATAAGGTCAGGTAGGGCTGATACGTAAGGGATCAGTGACAATTTTCTAACTTGAAGGAAATGCGGTTTTATTGAGTGACCTAATAATTTATGTCGAGATTTTACAATCATAGTCCCAGATTTTAGGTTCTGCAACACTCTTGAGGAATTTAAAACACCAAAAATTATACAGCCACACAAAAAAAAATCTGTTTTCGGGTCTGGAGGTCAGACTATGTTTAGTATATGTTTTTGGGGTCGATGAATCCGAATCCGAGGTCCAAAAAATCCCAGCACGTCAGGGTTCTGACATAAGCTCAAAAAACCTAATAAAAAATCTTTTTCTGGGTCTGTAGGTCAGACCATGTTTACTATATGTTTTTGGGGTCGCTGAATCCAAATCCGAGATCCAAAAAATCCCAGCACGTCAGGCTTCTGACATACCCTCAAAAACCCTCATAAATTATTTTTTTTCGAGTCCTGGGGTCAGACCATGTTTATTATATGTTTTTAGGGTCGCTGAATCCGAATCCGAGGTCCAAAAAACCCTAGCAAGTCAGGGTTTTGACATAAACCCAAAATACCTCATAAAACTTTTTTTTCGGAGTCCGGGGGTCAGAGCATGTTTACTATATGTTTTTGGGGTCGCTGATTTCGAATCCGAGTTCGAAAAAAACGCAGCACGTCAGGGTTCTGAAATAACCTCAAAAAACCTCATAAAATTTTTTTTTCGAGTCCGGAGGTCAGACCATGTTTATTATATGTTTTTGGGGTCGCTGAAAAAATCGTCTCTTCTTCACGTCCCTGACGCGCTAAAGTTTTTCAAACTACGGATTCGGATTCAGCGACCCCAAAAACATACAGTAAACATGTTCTGAACCCCGGACTCGAAAAAAAAATTTTCTGAGGTTTTCTGAGGTTATCTCAGAACCCTTACGTACTGGATTTTTTTGGACCTAGGATTCGGATTCAGCGGCCCCAAAAACATATATTAAGCATGGTCTGACCTCCAGACCCGAAAAACGATTTTTTTTGCGTGGCTGTCTTATTACGTTTTGAAGTATCCCTGGTAGAAAAAATTGTTACAAGAAAGTGCGAAATTTCGACAACTTTTTTTGTTAAAATTTGTACTTTTTTGTAAAAAAATGTACAAAATTTAACAATAAAATACAGTTAAATACAAATAGCCATTTTTTTCGTGTATTTTCTTGTAGAAAAGTGAAAAATTCACAATAAAGTCTACAAGGTATTACATAAAACTACAGGATTTCACTTTTTTCAATTTGAAATTCTCAATTTTTAAATAATTTAAAATTAATAGATTCATAATTAAACGCTCTTATTCAATTCCAAATCCTATTCAAATAGTGTATCAATCAAAAAGATTACATTTTTAACCATTTAATTTTAAATTTTTAAATTAAAGATTACATTTTTTTGAATATTTAGTAATATCTTCCTTTTTTATTTCAAATGAGCAATTATAAATCAAATATTAAAAACTAAACAATTTCAAACTGAACTATTTAAAATAGAAAGCCTCGAATCGTTAATGTTTCAGAGTGTTAAATTTAAACTTTGAACGTCACAATTTTAATTGTTCCCTTTAACAAATTTTTAATAAATGTAGGTGAAATTAATGAATTTTGATTCATAAATAACAATTGAAAAATTATCAATTTGAAAAAAATTTGAGTTAGTTTAAGAGATATTTACAAGCTTTGAGAAAATCCAAACTTAATTTAAAACTGGAAAATATTTTGAAAAATAAAAAAATTATTTTAGATTTCCGAAGGTTCCGAAATAAAATTTTGAAGCTTTTCAAGGATCTTTAAAGGTTTTCGGAAAATGAAAAAATTCATATGTTTGCCGGGAAAATTTAAAATGATGTTTTATTTTGAAAAATTAATTTTAAGAGAATATTGAAAAAATTTGAAGCAAAATTTTTTGATTAATAAATGACAATTGAACAATTATTAATTTGGAAAATAGTCGAGCAAGTTTGAAATAGTTTTAGAAGTTTTGAAAAGATTCCAAAATAATTTAAAACGTGACAAAATTTCAAACCATTCAATACACAATGTAGATTTTTGAAGATTTCGAACAAAACATTTATAATCTCTTTAAGCAATTTAAGAGGTTTTAAATGAATAAAAAATGTGTCTCAAAATTCCTAGAAGAACTAACAATATATTTTTTTTAAATTAATTTTAAAAGAATATTTCATAAAATTTCGAAAATAGTCAAAAAAGAATCTGGATGATTTTAAGGTAGTTTTTTTTTACTTTTGCTGGATTTTAAAAAAATTGTAGGAAAAATTCGAGTGCGAAGATAATAATATTATTATTAGATTCCTGGAGATTTTTTAAATTATTTTTCTAAAAAAAATTTTTACGAAAATATTTAAAAAGACTTCAAAACAAATTTTAATGTATAAATTAATTTTTCTAGCTTAAAATTGCTTAAAATGATATAATTTTGCAAATTTATAAATTGGAAGTATACAAGTCAAAATTTTGCAGTTTAAAGGCTTTTCATTTAAAAAACTTTGTTTCATTAATAAACTACAAACCTTTATGAAATTTCTTTATTGAAAGTTGTCATATTTCCAGCTTGAAAAATTATCAGTAACTACTATTTTTGGCAATTTGATCACTATTTTTTTTAATTTACCTTGAAAATGTAATTTTCAAAACAGTTAAATAATTTCAATCTTTAAAAATTATTACAATTTTGAAGTAAATCAAAATATTCATTCAAAAGATATTTGTATTTGGTAATTATTTACTTTGCTGATGACTTTTCCAAATTCTTTCTTAAAAATCACTAAAAAATCAACAACTTAATTTTTTTATTTGTTTCTTCTTCTCAAATTAAATTTCAGGACGAAACAATATAAGAAGAAATGTATATATTCAAAGAAATGTGAATCAATCAAAGATTTCATCAATGTTAAATATTAATATATTTGAATTATTATAATGAATTTCACTAATTGTTAAATAATTTTCATATTTAACAGTTGATGAATTTTGAAATATTAGAATGGTATAAATTATAAATTGCTATAATTAAAATTTTAGTTATATCAAATATATTAAATAAATTATGTTTCATTATTAAATTATAAACATTTAAAAATGTACCGATCAAAATAGTAATTTTTAAGTTGAAAAGAGGAAGGCAGGCTGTAACACTTTACTTCTTTTCTAACTCAAAAAATTAACAGTAATTGTTATTTTTGGCAATTTGCTAGATGTCAAAAAAGATATTGTCAAAAAATACAAAAATAATTTTTAAAATCGTTTTCAATAATTGATTTTTTTACGGTTAGGGTTTCTTCACGGAATTATAATCACATTATACTATTTTCTTTAACTTATTACAAAAACATTTATATTTTCCTGAAACATCACAAAAAATCAACAGCTTTATTTTTTAATTTGTTTTATTTTGTTTTTAAACTAATTTCAGAACGAAGCAATATAAGGAAAAATGTACATATCAAAAGAAATGTAAATAGATCAAAAATTTAATTATTGTTTAATATCAATAAATCTAAGTTATTTCAATGAATTTCACCAATTTTTGATTGATTTTCATATTTAACTGTGGATTAATTTGAAATATTAGAATGGTATAAATTAAAAATTGCTATAATTAACATTTAAATTATGATATTGTTAAATTAAGTAATTGCTATTTTTGGAAATCTAATAGCTATTTTTTAATTGACCTTGAAAATGTGATTTGCACTACAATTCAAGAATTATAAAAAATTATTACAACAGCCATACAACGCTGAAAAAACCAGTTCTCGTCAGATCACTGAAGTTAAGCAGCGTTGGGCGCGGTTAGCACTTGGATGGGTGACCATTCGAGAAAACTGAGTGCTGTTGGCACATCGTGGGTGTGGTGAGCCCACACTTGTAGTTATTTACTACAAGTTATCAACCTAGAAACACTACCCGAATCGGGTAGTGTCACGCCTACCCCGAAAGGGAAATGGCTTAATGGTATACATTACAATTTTAAATTATTGCAAAATATTTATCTATATTCATTAAACTTCTCCGGATTATTTTTTTAAAAACTTTCGGGAAATCTTTTTTCTGGTCCAAAAGTAAAATATAATTCGAGGAGACCAAAAAACATTTGTATTTTTGTCAAAATATACAAAAATAGTCAAAAATTTTGTTCTTAATAACATTTTTTTACCGTCTTTGATCTTCCACGGAATGATAATGACTTTATACTTACTTTTATAAATTTATTACAAAAATATTTGTATTTTTCCCAAAAATCACAAAAAAAATAAGCCATTTTATTTATTTATTTGTTTTTTAGTTAAATTTCAGAACGAAGCAATATAAGAAGAATAATGTAAATCGATCAAAGATTTGATTTATGTTTAATATTAATTGATTTGAATTATTTTAATGAATTTCACTAATTGTTGATTAATTTTCTTATATAACAGTTGAAAATTTTGAAATTTTAGAATAGTAAAAATTACTATAGTTATCATTTCAATTATAGTATGTTAAATAAATTTTGTTTCATTAGTAAATTATAAACATTAATAAAAACTTTTTTTATTGATAATGGTAATTTTTAAAAAACACTCTACCGCTTTTGCAGCTTGAAAAAGTACTAGCAATTGCTATTTTTGGCAATTTAATAACTATTTCTTCTAATTATTCTTGAAAATGTAATTTGCAATACAAATAAATAATTTGAATATCTAACAGTTATTACAATTTTGAAGTAATTCAAAATATTTATACAAAAGATATTTGTATTTGGTACTTTTTTACTTTGATGAATTCTACAAATTTTTTAATAAATCTTTTAAAACATTTTCAAAATCTTCTTTCTGGTCCAGAAGTAAAATATCATTTTACTTTTGGCTGAAAAAGGAAATTCATCTTCTTTGGTAGGAAATTCAACTATTTTTATAGAAAATTCAACTATCTGGTTGAATTTAACTCTTTTTTATATAAAATTAAAATATTTTGGGCTGAAATATCAACTATTGCATTTTTTGTGAAGAAGCGATCTTTTTTAGTTGAAAATTCAACTACTTTATTCATCATTCTATGTGAAAATTCATCTTTTGGTGGAAAATGTAACTATTTTATTGAAAATTCGTCTTATTCGTTTGAAAATTCAAATATTTTGTTAGAAACTTTAATTATTTGGTCAAATTTACCTGTTTTTGATTTAAAATGAAAATTTTTTTTGTTTGAAATATGAACAATATATTTCACCATTAGAATGCATCTATTTGTTGAAAATAAAACTACTTGGAAGAAATATAATTTTTTTTTATTATTATTTTTTTGGTTAAAAATTAATTTTTTAAACTGAAAATGCAAGTATTTTGTTAAAATTTATCTTTCTCGTTGAATCAAACCATATTTATCTCCAAATAAAATCCCTACATTTACATTTTCTTTCATTTTCACAAAGATGAATATTTAACCAAATGGTCCAATTTTGAAACAAAAATAATTAAACTTCAACCAAACACAATTGCATTTTCAACTCAAAAGTTAACTTTTAATCAAGAAAAATGACATTCCTACGAAAACCGATAATTTTTTTTCAAAAGGAGGAATTTTCTACACAAAAGACGAATTTACAAAAAAAGTATTAAATTTTCAATGAGAGAAATATGATTCTTTAACAAAATAGTTACATTTTGAACAAAAAAAAATCCATTCTCAGCCAAGAAAAATGAATTTTCAACCAAATAATTTAATTTTGAAAACAAACAATTATTATTAACCAAGTAAAATGAATTTTGAAAAAATCACTTTTGTACCAAAAAAAAAAGAAAATTTTTAACAAACAAAAAAAGACGAATTTTCCGTCCAAAATAATTGAAACCTCAGCCAAAGAAGATTAGTTCTTCCCCGAACAGTTGCACTTTCCACAAAAAATTCAATTTTTAACCCAGAAAGATGAACTTTTAACCAAATAGCTGGATTAAAAAAAATGTATGGTACCAAATAATTGCATTTTCAGAAAAATAGTTGAACTTTTAAAAAAAAGAGACGAATTTTCAAAAAATAGGTAATTTTCAACAATATAGTTCAATTTTTAATCAAACAGTTGAATTTTCAATCTACCAAAAAGAATGAATGTTCGAATTTTGTAACAAAAATGATTAAACTTTAACCAAAACACAGTTCTAACTGAATACATTAATTTTTTAACCATAATTTTTGACAAAAAATTTAATTAATAACCAAGAAAGATGAATTTAAAAAAATACTTTTCTATCAAAAAGATGAATTTTTTGTCGAAAAGGACGAATTTACTATCAAAAAAAGACGAGCGTACAACAAAAAGATGAAGTTTCGATGAAAAAATATGACTCTTTAACCATCTCTTTAACTTTTTCAACAAAAAAATTAATTTTCAGACAAGAAATATGAATTTTCAACCAAATAGTTAAATTTTCAACAGCCAAAATTAGTTTTTAACGAAACATATGAATTTTGAAGCTGATAAGACGATTTTGTTAAAAGACAGTTTAATTTCCAACAAAAAAAAATCAATTTTAAACCAAGAAAGATGAATTTCCAAAAAAAAAAAACTTTTTTTCTGCCAAAAAAAAAAATATTTTTAATCCAATTTGAATTCTCAACGAATAATGTAATAGTAGATATTTCACCCAAAAATTATTTAAATTTTCAAGAAAAAACAGCTGAATTCAACCGAAAGAGACGAATTTTCGAACACTTGCATTTTCAACAAAAAAATTAATTTTTAACCATATAGTTGAATTAAAAAAAAAAAATATTTTCCAATCAAATAGTTGCGTTTACAAATAATTAAACAGTTTAATCTTCAACAAAATAGATGAATTTTCAGAAAAATGACTTTTCTACCAAAAAAGATAAATTTTTTATCCAAAGGGATGAATTTTCTATCGAAAAAGATGGGCGAACAACAAAACAGTTAAGTTCTCGATAAAAAGAAATAATTTTGAAACAAGAAAAATGAATTTTCAAAAAAATTACTTTTCTACGAAATAAGATGAATTTTCAATCCAGAATGATGAATTTATAACAAAACAGTTAAATTTTCAAGCATAAAAGATTTACATTCTACCGAATATAGTTGAATTTTCTTATTCAGTTCCTAATATTACAACTTATTAGGAATTTAATTTAATTAATAATTTTGAATTAAATTTTTATATTAAAATAAATTAATAATACTGAACAAGTAGTCGATCAATTCTCAAAATTACTAATATCCATGAATTCTAATAATAATTCAAACAATTTTGTATTTTATTTTCATGCTCAAAATTCAGTTCATATATAACATCTTAATATTTTTACTAAAATATATTTTTCTGAGATTAGCGTGAATAATAAGAAGAATTTTGATTCAAATAAATATATAGGTATAGTATAATACCAGTACTATCAACTTATCAAGTTACTTTTACGAATAAAAAAAATGTGAAAAAAGTTGAAAAAATTATCTGACATTAAAAAAAAAATCTCTGGCATTGTTTAAAGTCTTAAATAACAATGATTATCGATGCCTTGGCCGAATTTCTTCCAAAAATCAATGTTGTAAAATTTCAAATTATACTAAGTTCTTTTTTATCTACAAATGGTAATCTCAGATTACTGACAAACGTCTTACGTCGTAACCTACCTTATCAACAGTTGATATTGTTATTAACTAGATTATAAGATTTAAAAATTCTGTTCAATTCATTGTTCAAATTTAAACAAAAATTGTTGAAATAAAGGAGTTGATATTAATTATATCTTCAATTTCCCAATAAATACGATACCCTTAGTCGGTACGAGCTGTACATTAATACCAACCGATGGCAGCACCAATGGTTATCGACATACGATAAGTACTACCCCAAAAATTATATAATTCTAAAAAAAGTTTTGCTGAATCAAAAAATAAGCATTTTGTACGCGATTTTAGTTTTAGGATTATATAATGTTTTACAAATTTAATAATAAACTCATAATTATTTTCTTGCAAATAAAGTTGATGCACCGCAGAAAAATTATTTATTTTTCACTCATTTGTACTTTTTCAGTTTTGAGTTCAATCTTTTTATGATTTCATAGTTAAAATTTTCAGGCTTTGAAATTCGACTATTAACTAGAAACGTTTCAAAATTTAAATCTCTTCTGATCTTAAGGGTATGTGACACTTATCCGATTCCTACCTTACCGACATTTATTTGTGAATCATACCAATTCCACACGAGATGAGATATCAAACTGAAAGTTTGGAAAAATAAAGAAAAGTGACTAAGGAACGTTTATGTACCAATAAATTTTTACTGCTACGAAAAAAATTTCAAAAAAGTTGTTTTTTTTTATTGTAAAAATTTATCAGTAACAAAGATATTATATCTTTGTCAGTACATATACGTTCCTTAGTCACCTTTAATTATTTTTCCAAACATTCAGTTTGAGATCTCATCAAGTGTGGAATTCGTATCAATTCGTATGATCCACACAAAAATGTCGGTAAGGTAGGAATCGGATAAGTCAATTTCCCAATAAATACAATCGAGCGGTGAATTATTGCCGACCGTTGGCAGCATTAACGGTTATCGACACCCGATAAGTTATATCCGAAAAATTGTATGTTAAAATAAAAGATTTGTAGCATTTTTTACATAGAATTTTCCATATGCGGAATAAAAAAATTCAGATAAAAATTACAAGATTTCAAATTTATTTATTCACAAAAGAATAAATAAATTTTAAACGAAACAGTTGAATTTTCGACTCGAAACAGTTAAATTTTCGACCAAATAATAAAGTTTGCAACGAATTAGTCCAATTTTTAACAAAAATGTTGAATTTTCAATTTATAAAGCTGAATTTTAAACCAAACGGTCGAATTTTCAAACAAAAAAGATTGAACTTCAAACAAAAATAGTTATAATTTTAACCAAATAATTAAATTTTGTATAAGATAGTTCAATTTTCCACTGAAAAAGATAATTTTTTAACAAAATTGTTGAATTGTCAACTTTTTAATTTAAAAAAATTAACCTTCAACAAAAAACAGTTGCATTTCCAAGCCAAAGAGACCAATTTTTTAAAATGCAGTTAAATTTTCAACTCGAAATGTTGAATTTTCTTGAAAAATACGAATTCTCTGCCAAAAATTTAATAGTTGAAATATCAACAAAAATTGAATTTTCAAACAAATAGTTGAATGTTTAATTTAAAAAAATCAATTTTCAACAAATAATTTCCACTTTCAACCAAAGAGATGAATTGCTCACAAAAATTATGAATCTTCATTTGGAATAGTTACATTTTCCGTTA
Source organism: Andricus curvator (assembly GCA_932195095.1). NCBI lineage: Eukaryota > Metazoa > Arthropoda > Insecta > Hymenoptera > Cynipidae > Andricus > Andricus curvator. The sequence goes on along the minus strand of CAKNYM010046864.1, from coordinate 101,174 downwards.
AAAAAAAAATTATTTTTAACCAAAAAAATGAATTTTCAACAAATAAATGCATTCTTATTTTAATGTATATGAAAATTTTAAACCAAATAAACGAATTTTTTAAAAAATATGTAAAATATGCAACCAGAAAGGATGACTTTAAAATAAACTGTTATATTTTCAACCAAATAATAAAATTTTTAACTAAAAATATAATCATCAGGAGGAAGCAAATAGAAAAAAGAAGTATAAATACCAGGCAAATAGATGAATGTTCAACAAAAGAGTTAAACTTTCAACAAAATAATTAAATTTTCGATCAATTAATTGAATTTTCAACTAAGAAGAATTATTTTCTACAAAAAAGACGAATTTTCAACTAAAAATCATAAATTCAACCAAAAATGGAACTGTTTTTAAAAAATTAATTCTTAATCAAGTAAATAGACTTTTAATTCGAAGATGAATTTTCCAACCAAAAAGACGAATTTAAAAAAAATCAAGAATTGTCAGTCAAGAAAAAAATTGTATCAAACTGTTAAACTTTCGAGCTGAAACACGAAAATTCTCTATAGCAGTTGCATTTTCAACACAAAAATATAAATTTTCAACCAAAAAGTTAATTTTATAACAAAATAGTTGAATTTTCATCCGAAGAAGAGAAATTTTGAACAAGATATTTAAATTTTCTATAAATTATTTAAATTTTCAACCTACAAAGATGAATTCTCAAAGAAAAATGTAATAGTTTGTATTTCAATCAAACATGATGAATTTTAAAACAAAAATTTCGAACCAAAGAGATAAATTTTCGACCAAAAAAGATAAATTTTCAATCAAAAATATAAAAGTTCAATTTTCAGTAGAAAAAAAATTTTTTTAACAAAAAAATTATATAGAAAACGATTATAGGATAATCAGCAGTGGAATAAATAATAAAAAAATATGAACATCCTTTGAAATAATATTTTTTTTATTACCTAAAACTTTCTAAAAATTGATTGAAATCCTTTAAAATTCATTGAAATCGTAGAAATTCATTAAAATATAAGTAGAAATAGTTTAAAACCCCTCTAATATAAATTAAATTAAACTTATTTTTGACAAATGAAGATTTTTGAATCAAGAAAGGAAAAATTTATTATCCAAATCGTTGAACTTCCGTGCCAAAAAAAGAATTTTCTGTAAAAACTGTTGAATTTTCAACCCAGAAATATGAATTTTCAACAAAGAGGTAAACTTTTAACAAACAAAAAAACGAATTTTCAACCCAAGAGATAATTTTCAACTAAACTGATGAGATTTTTGAGCTAGTTTTAAAACTAGTTTTTTGAAAATTCGTTTTGAATTGCTCGAAAATTCATTTATTTATCGAGAATTCAACTATTAATATAAAATTCGAATATTTGGTTGAAAATTCATGCATTTTGTTGAAAATTTGTCCTTTTTGGTATAGAAGTAATCCTTGTGGTTGAAAATTAATCTTTTTTAGTAGAAAATTCATCTTTTTTGGTAGAAAATTAATATTCTTGGTTAATAATTCATTTTTTGCGTTGACATTTCATTTCTTTGGTTGAAAATTTAACTATGTTATTGAAAATTCGCTTTCATGGTTAAAATTGAATACTTCAACTGTAAATATAACTATTCTGTTTTTGGTTTAAAATATATCTTTCTTAGTTGAAAATTCATGTATTTTGTTAAAAATTCATCTTTTTGGTTTGAAAATTCATCTTCTTGGTCGAAAATTCAACTATTTGGTTCAAAATTCATTTTTTTTATCAAAGATTTATTATTAAAGTTGAGAATTCATTTCTTTGATTGAAAATTCAACTATTTTGTTGGAAATTCTTTTTTTTTTTGGTTGAAAATTTATTTTTTAACTGGAAATTTAACTATTGCGTGTTAGGTTGAAAAAATAATTTCTTTATTTTAAAAATTCTTTTTTTTTTGTAGGAAATTAATCTTTTTAGTTGAAAATTCATTTTTTTTAAATATTCCTCACTTTAATTGGAAATTCATTTCTTTGGTTAACAATGTAAATATTTTGTTGAAAATTCCTGCATTTTGTCAAAAATTCATCTTTTTTAGTAGAAAAATAATCTTTTTTGTTGAAAATTCATTTTTTAGATTAACAATTCATTTCTTTGGTTGAAAATTTATTTATTTTGTTAAAAATTCGCTTTTATGTTTACAATTTAATATTTTAACTGTAAATATAGCTATTCTATTTTTGTTTAAAAATATATCCTTTTCAGTTGAAAATTCGTGTATTTTCTTTGGTTAAAAATGCAACTATTTTGTTGAAAATTCATTTTTTTGGTTGAAAATTTATTTTTTAACCGGAAATTTAATCACTCCGCGTTAGGTTGAAAAATTACTTTCGTAATTTGAAAATTCATCTTTTCGGTAGAAAATTCATCTTTTTTAGTAGAAAAATAATCTTTTTTGTTCAAAATTCATTTTTTAGATTAACAATTCATTTCTTTGGTTGAAAATTCGCTTTTATGGTTATGATTTAATATTTTAACTGTAAACACAGCTATTGTATTTTTGTTTACAAATATATCCTTTTCAGTTGAAAATTCATGTATTTTGTTAAAAATTAATCTTTTTAGTTTAAAAAATCATCTTTTTATTCGAAAATTCAACTATTTGGTTCAAAATTCATTTTTTTCATCAAAGATTTATTATTAAAGTTGAGAATTAATTTATTTGCTTAAAAATGTAACTATATATAGCTATTCTATTTTTGTTTAAAAATATATCCTGTTCAGTTAAAAATTTATGTATTTTGTTAAAAATTAATCTTTTTGGTTTGAAAATTCATCTTTTTGGTTGAAAATTCAACTATTTGGTACAAAATTTATTTATTTTTTTATCAAAGATTTATTACTAAAGTTGAGAATGCATTTCTTTGGTTAAAAATTTAAATATTTTGTTAAAAAATTCTTTTTTTCGTTAAAGATTCCTAATTTTAGTTGGAAATTTATTTCTCTGGTTAAAAATTCAAATATTTTTTGGAAAATTCATGTATTTTGTCAAAAAATCGTCTTTTTTGGTAGAAAATTAATCTTCTTGGTTGAAAATTCATTGTTTGGGTTAAAGAAATTCTTCATTTGAGTTGAAAATTCATTTCTGTGGTTAAAAATTTAACTATTTGTCGAAAATTAAGGACATTTGTTAAAAATTCGGCTTTTGTTGTAGGATATCAATCGTCTTGGTGCAAAATGTACCTTTTTAGTAGAAAATCAATTTATTTTGCTTAAAATTTAATCTAAAAGAAAATTTTATTACGGCCAGGGAAAATTAAAAATCAGCCATGCCATCTTGGCATTCTCTTTATCCTCAAACTCCAGAAAAGTCTGATAAGACCCCTTTTTCCAAAAATGTTAACAATTTAAAAAAAAATAGTTAGAATTTTTAAAATAGGAAAAGTGTTACCAACAGAGTTGACATTCTCTGCAAGCATTATCGAATGCTTGCTACTAGATGTCACTCTGATCGCATGCCGCGTGCTTTCTCAAAGGCGGGATTGGTCCGCTTGAATTGAATGGGAGAACGTTGGCCAGGTTTGTTGTTGAACCGGCCGGCACTTCGCGTACGACCGTTGTGTCGCTCGCTGCTATTCAGCGAGGGTCGTATTTCTATCCCAAAAAAAAAAAACCCACGAAAATGCCGCGACGCGAAGTGCGAAATTTTTTCGAAAACGAACCCCATTCCAGGAAGTAACGTCTTCGTTACTTCCGCAACGAAACCCGCGAAATGTCAAACCCTACGAGGGGAGGCGAGAAATCACCTCTTTTCAAATTTTCCTTTTCGCGCGCAATTTAAAAAATTCGCCTAAAGTAATGCGCGAGGCATGTGAAAATAACGCGAGGCATGTGAAAATAGCGCGAGGCATGTGAAAATAGCGCGAGGCATGTGAAAGTAAAAAGTGTACTTCTTTCTTATCTTGTTGAGAAAGGATCGTCATAGGCTTGAAATTGAAAATGTCCTCTGGTCGGTTCCCAGGATTCGCTGATTGTGAGTTCATTCTCTGAGTCTCTCGTGACTTCGAGATCGGAAATCGGATAAGTGGGTGTTTTTCTGTTATGTGTGCAAGTGTGGCAAAAAGAAAATATCAAAAATGCCGTTCGTGATTCGAAAAATAGAGCCTCGTTATGTATCTCGAGGCCACGTGCCTCAAGGCAAAGCCTCCCAGGATTGGCCAGTGGGGGCTGAATTGGAGGCCGTGGCGAATGGAGCCCTCACGGCCTCCCTCAAACAATTGGCATCCTTATTGACAGCGGCTGAAGATATTTTTGCCGATTTGACAGCGGAATTGACAACCGTTGCTGACAGAAGTGGAAAACTCAGGCAGAGACTGGACAAGGTCGAGGAGCGCTTGAGTAACACCGATCCCAAGAAAATACCAGTCCGTGAGTACCAGCTTGTGATTAGCGTGATTACTGATTATTACCTTCCAGCTAGAAAAAACAGATTCTCGTCTTAAGATAATTGACATCATTTGAAATTCAAAATGAAGAAAAAAAAATCAGCAAATTGGCATAAATACTTTGGATAAGGCGTAAGAGATTATCAAAAAATAAGTGGGTTAGCCCCCAGGACAGCCGGGGTCTTTAAAAAAGATTTTACATATATAAAAACCGTTTTATTTTCTTAAAAAGAAATCGGAGGATGAATGTGGACACTCGATGCTATCGAATGTCTACATCCAAACTCGTCTGTCGGTAACCGGCTGGACTCAGGAGTTTTGGTTTTCTGCAGTTTTCCACTCCTCTGACCAAATGAGACCCCTTTTCCAGCTCGTTCGGGCCTAACGTTATGGAAAATTCTGTAGTACTGTATTCAGTGCCTTTCTTTAAAGAGGGTGGCCCCAAAATTTAATTTTCAAAGTTTCCTGACTTTTCTGTGATTTTTGCCCCCTGACCATTAATATTTGAAGACCAAATTTGAACTCGAAGCAATTCAAGTTAAATTCAGAATAATTCAAATGAATTTAAAAAATTTCAGATAATCCAAAAAATTTCATTGATTTCGGTAAACTTAGAGAGAATATAGAGAAATTTAAGGCAATTGAGAAGAATTGATATCATCAAAATATAAGGCGAATAGAAAAAATCAAGTAAACTGAAAACAATTCAAACGTATAAAAAAATCATTGAATTCAGTAAGTTGGAAATGAGTTTAGAAAAATTCAAAGGAATTCAAAAGAATTTGATAAAATGTGAGTCTAAAAGGCTTGAGGAATAAGGAAATTAAAAATATTTAAAAAATATTTTTGAAAAATGTATTGAGTTGAACATAATTGAGTAAATTTAGAAAAATGCAAGTGAATTAAAAAAATTGATGAGAATTTAATAGAATTTAAAAAAATTCAGGATTCATAAGAATTTAGGGTGAATTCAAAAATGTGAAATTCTATGAAATCTGATATTTTCTGAAATCCTTAAAAATTTATTAAACTCCATTGAGAGTTTTTAAAATCCCGTAAAATCACATTCGCATACAAATTTTTTTAAATCCTTTTAATTAATTAACACCCTTGGAAATCCCCTGAAATTTTTCAAACCTCTTGAAAATGCTTTGGAATCTTTTAAAATAGCATAAAATATTGTAAACCCTTTAAAATCCTTTTAAATTATTGAAATCAATTTAAAATTCCTTGGAATCTTTTAAAATTCTCTAGAATCTTTCAAATCCTTTGAAATCTATTAAAATCACTTAAAATTTTTTAAAGCTTTAGAAAATGCCTTGGAATAATTTCAAATACCCTGCAATATTTCAAATTCTTTTCAATCTTTTGAAATCCCTTGCAATTTTTTTAATCTCTCGAAAATTTCTTCGAATTAAAAAAAATACTCTAAATACTTTGAAATCCTGTTAATTTAATGAAATCAATTAAAAATTGTTTGAAATGTTACTAAAATATTCTAAGATATTTGGAAAACTTAGAAATCCTTTGAGACAGTTTGAAGCTCTTGAAAATGCCTTGGAATAATTAAAAATACCGTAAAATACTTCAAATTCTTTGAAATCCCATTAATTTACTGAAATCAATGTAAAATTCCTTTGAATTTTTTTAACCACTCTAAAATATTTGAAATCCTTGAAAATCTTTTGTAATCGCTTGCAATTTTTAATGGTCTTGAAAATTCCTTAAAATTAAAAAAAATCATCTTTAAAATTCTTTGAAATAACTTCAAATTATTGAAGTCCATTCAAAATTCCATGATATTTTTGAAAATACCCTAAAATGTTTAAAATACCCTTAAATCTTGAAATACCCAAAATGTTTAAATTACCCTAAACTCTTTAAATACCCCAAATCTTTGAAATACCCTAAACTTTTGAAAGTTCTCAGGAATTTTTAAAAATACCAAAAATCTTTTAAAATCCTTTAAAATGATCAAAATCTGCTAAAAATTTCTTGGAATCTTTGAAAAAATACACTTAAATATTTCAAAATATATAAAAGTTACTAAAGTGATTTGAGTAAGAAAGTGGCTAAAATTGACTTTATGGGATCTCAATACTTCTTACAGAAATTCCCTGACTTTTGCAATCTTTTTTTTTAAAGTTCTCGAGTTTTTTCCGCCTCGATAAAAAGTTGACTGTCTTACAGAATTTGTTCTTTAAATCATGAAAATCGAATTTGGAAAATTTACATTTTGAAGATATGCGAAATTGGTGTTTTATAAAAACTGTTTCTTTCTCATGAGTAGTCTGAATTGCTGCACTATGAAGATTACTTTGAAAATGTATTCATCTCAATTCATAGAAAGAAAATTTTCATAAATTTAAGAAAAATTCTTTATTTTACTTATGGTTTGTTCAATGATTAATGTAATTTGCTGGCATCAATAGACAGCTTATATTATTTTGAAATTTAAGGATTTTAAATTAGTTTTAAAATTTTAAATTACTCAAGTTAATGCATAGAATTCCTGAAAATAAAACAAGGATCGAACGATCAAATTTGAACCACCACAAAATGCTCCTATTGCAATTCCTAAAAATAAAAAAGTTTGTTTCTTCGGACAAAAATAAAAAAAAGGAAAGAAAAATGAGAAGGCAACCAACCAACCAGAAGGAAGGGGATATGGTTGGTTGCCTTCTCATTTTTCTTTCCATTTTTTTATTTTTGTCCAAAGAAACAAACTTTTTTTATTTTTAGGAATTGCAATAGGAGCATTTCGTGGTGGTTGTTCAAATTTGATCCTTGGATTCTTGTTTTATTTTCAAGAATTCTATACATTTTATATTATTTTTTTCTGCTGCCCAACAAAATTCCCCGACTTTTCCCCGATTACCAGGTTTTCCCAGTCAAACTTCGAGTACTTTTTTATCAATAGACTCTTATCTTTGTTAACACTAGACTAGAGACTCGAGTGTTTCCAAGAATTCTTGTTCATGATTTGAACAATTTGTTCACGAAGTGTAAACATTCCGGCTATCGAAAGCAAACAGAAAGTCGGCAACTGGTCAGTGCGGTGTATTTGGTCACGTTCACGGTTATTAAGCATTTACCCAAGAGAGGATTTTTTACTTCCTTCGATGTTTGGCAATATTACAGCCATTCTCATTTCCTTTGATCGTTACGGTATGGAGAAACTGAACGTTGAAGTTGAAGGTAAAAGGACATTCCTTGGAGAAGGAGTCCCCGCAGGGTTGATGGCCAAAGTGCACGGAAAAGAAGCCTCCGCCGGGCACCGGGCTGGTAACAGGAGGATGGAAACTAAAAACTCCCGACTCAAGATTTACCTGGCGAACCGTGGGAAACGGGGAGCAAGTTCCTTTCCTATGGGAGTGCATAACAGAAAGCGAGTTTTGCTGAGAGGAGATGAGGATTAGGCTCTCCTCTCCTCTCCTCGACAAAGATTCCCTTGTTCTCCTCAGCTACCGATGGCGATGCTTTCCAGGGAGACAAGAGCACTCTCCTGAAAACGAGTCTTGTAGAGAAGAAGTATCGAGTACATCAGTATAGGGTTCCCCCTGATGTCGATGACACCAATTTCGTTCGATCTTCCGGAAAAACAAGGGTTGCTTTAAAAGACCGAGCCTTTAATGAAAATGTGGGGTTGGCCATCTATTGTCTATAAGTCTACATAGGTATACTGTAGCAGCTATAGCTTTCTTAGGGACCACAATTTTTATCAGAGGAGGTAAATGTTCGATTTTCTCATTTCGGTGAATTCGGGATAGATAAGATTCAAGGAGGCTTTCTTTTTACCTCTTACTTTAATAAATCTTTGCATTGCAAGATTTACAATTTTTGTTCAGTAGCTTCTTAGAGGAGAAAAGTAGCATTGAATCAAGGAAATATTGGTATGAATAAACAATCCTTTCTTAGGGTAATCTCTTGATTTAAAATCAAAATCTATAAAAGTAGATTCCTAATTTTATTGATCACTGATAATTAATTCGATTTACTTATTTTCACTATTACTTTCAATAACAGCTCTAACCATCAAAATCTATTGAACATATGACATACGCAATAATCAAGGCAAATAAATATTTTTTTTACCGAATTATCAATCTGCTTAATATGTAAAATTTGTTTCATTAATTTTTATACATTTATTTAATTTATGTATGTAAGTTGTTATGATTAACTTTCTCGAATACGACGTAAAATTTATTTCAGTAATTTTTCTACATTACTCATCTTGTATTGTTTAGTGTGATATATTAGTTTGAAAAATTATTAATACTTCAAATTTTCAGAAAAATATCAATTAAAAATTATTTGAATGTTTCAATGAAAATAATAGTTTGATGCTTTTGATGTTGCAAACTGTTTAATTAATTATTAGCTGATTTCTTTTTTCTTTAAAATACCTCTATTACAATTATATACTTTTTTGAAATTTGTTGGTGATGTTGTGAAATAAGTATCTGCATTCAATTTTCAAAATTATGTATACATATATTTTAATTTTTTTCAATCAATTTAAAAGGTTATTATTAAATTAAATGTATAGAAATGAAATTTCAAATTTAAAGAAACATATAATGTAAACATTATTAGAATGTTTCAATGAAAATAATAGTTTGATGCTTTTGATGTTGCAAACTGTTTAATTAATTATTAGCTGATTCATTTTTTCTTTAAAATACCTCTATTACAATTATATACTTTTTTGAAATTTGTTGGTGATGCTGTGAAATGAGTATCTGAATTCAATTTTCAAAATTATGTATACATATATTTTAATTTTTTTTAAATGAATTGAAAAGGTTATTAATAAATTGAATGTATAGAAATGAAATTTCAAATTTAAAGAAACATATAATGTACAAATTATTAGAATGTTTCAATGAAAATAATTGTCTAATGCTTTTTATGTTGTGGACTGATTAACTAATTATTAACATATGTAATTGAATATTGGATATAATTTGTCTAATAAAAGTTTAATTTTATTTAAAATGCCCCTATTCCAACGACATGATTTTTCAAACGTTTCTAATGTTGTGAAATGAGTATCTGAATTTAATTTCCAAAATTATACGTAAATATGGTTCAATTTTTGTGAAAGAAGTATAAAAGTTTTCTAATAATTCAAAGTTTCGGAAATGAAAGTGCAAATTAAAAAAAAATCAAAGTAAAAATGATGTGAATGTTTGAATGAAAATTATAGTTCAATGCTTCTTATGTTGTGAACAGATTAATTGATTATTAGCCGATTCTTTTTTTCAGCAATATTAAGTTATTTAAAGATTGAATTTCAATTTTTTTCTATTAAGTGACATAAATTGATTATTTATTTTAAGGTTATATAATTGAATATTGGCTATTATTTCTATAATGAAAGTTTATTTTTTATTTAAAATACATCCATTACAATTATATCATTTTTTAAATATTTGTGATGTTGTGAAATGATTATCTGAATTAAATTTTCAAACTAATGTATAAATATATTTTTAATTTTTTCAAATCAATTTAAAAGGTTATAAATAAATTGAATGTATAGAAATTAAATTTCAAATTTAAAGAAACATATAATGTAAACATTATTAGAATGTTTCAATGAAAATAATTGCGTAATGCTTTTTATCTTGTGGACTGATTAACTAATTATTAACTTATATAATTGATCTATAATTGGATATTGGATATAATTTGTCTAATAAAAGTTTAATTTTATTTAAAATGCCCCTATTCCAATGACATGATTTTTCAAACGTTTCTGATGTTGTGAAATGAGTATCTGAATTTTATTTCCAAATTTATATGTAAATATGGTTCAATTTTTGTGAAACAAGTATAAAAGGTTTCTAATAAATCGAAATTTCGGAAATGAAAGTGCAAATTTAAAAAAAAATCAAAGTAAAAATGATGTGAATGTTTGAATGAAAATTATAGTTCAATGCTTCTTATGTTGTGAACAGATTAATTGATTATTAGCCGATTCTTTTTTTTCAACAATATTAAGTTATTTAAAGATTTAATTTTAATTTTTTTCTATTAAGTAACATAAATTGATTATTTACTTTAAGATTATGTAATTGAATATTGGCTATTATTTGTATAATGAAAGTTTATTTTTTATTTAAAATACATCTATTACAATTACATAATTTTTTTAAAATATTTGTGATGTTGTGAAATGAGTATCTGAATTCAATTTTCAAAATTATGTGTATTTCTCACATAGAATAAAAAATTTCCTAGTACGAGGAATTAAGTTTGAAGGCTTCACAAAATGAATTAAGAAGAAAAAAACATATTGTAATATTGAATTGGAATTTTTTAATTTAAAAGCGTACCCTTAATATTTAAAGTTTCCTAGATCCATCCTTCTGATCTACAAAAGCCTTTAAATTTGAAAAATAAAAGAAATGTAATTTAAAAATATTACCAAAGAAAGTTTCGAATTTTAAAAATAACCAAAAAGGTATTCATGTTTAAAAGATTAAAAGCTTCAAATCTGGTTTTTAAAGCGTTCAAAGGTAAAAGTATTTACCTGAAATTTACATTGATAATTGAAAGCCTTGAAGATTTATGGCGTTCGGTATTGTGCCATTTAAATTTTAAAGCATTTCATGTTAAACGTCGAATTTTAAAGCATGAGAATTTTAACAACAAAAATGTAAAAATATACAATTTGAGACAGATGGCTGATAATTCAAGATTTTAAATTTAAAGCATCCAAAACCGCAACAAATTCAATTCAGAAAACAAATAATTGTAATGTTAAATAAAGTAATTTGATTTTATAAAAAAGTGAACAAGTGTTATCAAAATACCTTTGATACAAATTATCTATTTTTTGAATGAAAAATTTTGTTTGAGTCGTAAATTGGGGAAAATATCGAATATATACCGATTTTTAAAATTGTCAGATAATTGTTCTTTTTAAAATAGAATATTAGACAACAAAATAGTGAGAATAAAAATGGGATTTATAGCAGTTTTCTTCTTTTTAATATGAAATCCTTATATAGGATTTGGATTGTAAACAATCTTTTAATTAAAAAAAAGGATGTTTATAGTTTTTTTCGTTGGCACACCAAAAGAAAATTCAAAATCGGATATGATTCAGTCTTTTTATTGTAGAAATTTAATCTTTTTTTGTTAAAAATGCGACGTTTTTGTTGAAAACTATTAAACTAATCTGTTTTAATTAAAGATGAAACTGGTTTGTTGAAAATGTCTTTTTTTTTGTATTTAAATCAACTGTTAATATAAATTTTTAATATTTTGCAGTTGAACTATCAACTATTACATTTCCAGTTGAAAATTCATCTTTTTGATTGAAGATTAGTTTTTTCAGCTGGAAATTGAACTATTCCATTTTTGTCAGAAAACTTTATCTTATTTAGTTGAAACTTCAACTATTTGGTTGGAAATTGATGTATTTGGGTTAAAAATTTGTTGTTTTTTTTTTGAAGAAAATTAATCTTCTTAGTTGAAAATGTTTTCAAAATCCTTTCTTTTATGGTAGAAAATCATTTTTTTAAATTAGAAATACATCTGAATAATTGAAAATTAAACTGTTTTTAATTTAAAATAAAAATATTTTTCAGTTGAAATAATAACTATTACATTTTTCGTTACAAATCCATCTTTTTAGGGTGAAAATTCAACTAGTTTTTTGAAAATTCGTTTTTTTGTTAATAATCAACTTTTGTAACTGAAAATTTTACTATTTTTATTGAAAAATAATCTTTTGGTGATAAAACTTTAACTATGACATTTTTAGTTGAAAATTGTTTTTTTTTAGTTTAAAAATTCAACTATTTGCGTGAAAATTCAACTATTGGGTTAAAAATTTATTTATTTAGTTGAAAATGGAACTATTTAAAATTCGTTTTTCCATTTGAACATTATTTTTTAACTGACTATTCAAGGGATTTCAAACTTTCCTACTTGTTTCAATGGATTTCTACGATTTCAATCGATTCTAAGGAATTTCTACACATT
>CAKNYM010046864.1:58079-88746 GCA_932195095.1 Andricus curvator | reverse complement strand
TTTTATTTCAAGGGATTTCTACGGATTTTAATCATTTCTTATATATTTAGTACATTTATATTTGACTGTTTATTTTTACGGAAATTTCCTAATAAATTCATCTCTTTTTTTCTTTCTTTGGTTGAAAACCCATTTTTTTTAAGATTAATTTTTTCAACTGGAAATTTAACTATTCCATTTTTGTCAGAAAATTTATCTCATTTAGTTGAAACTTCAACCATTTGGTTGGAAATTGATGATATTTGGGTTAAACAATTTTTGTTTTAAGAAAATTAATCTTCTTGGTTGAAAATGTTTTAAAAATTCTTTCTTTCATGGTAGAAAATCATTTTTTTAAATTAGAAATACATCTGTTTAGTTGAAAATTAAACTGTTTTCAATTTAAAATAAAAATATTTTTCAGTTGAAATATTGACTATTACATTTTTCGTTAAAACTCCATCTTTTTTAGGGTGAAAATTCAACCACTTTTGTGAAAATTTGTTTTTTGTTACAAATTAATTTTTGTAACTGAAAATTTACAATGTTTTTTGAAAATTAATTTTTTTGTAATAAAATGTTAACTATATTATTTTTAGTTAAAAATTGTTCTTTTTAGTTTAAAAATTCAACTATTTGGTTGAAAATTCAACTATTTGGTTACAAATTTATGTATTTAGCTGAAAATGGAACTGTTTTGTTAAAAATTCGTTTATTTATTTAAAAATTGTTTTTTAACTGAGTATTCAAGGGATTTAAAACTATTTCTACTTGTTTTAATGGATTTCTACGATTTCAATCGATTCTAAGGAATTTCTACACATTTCTAGAAAGCTTTAGGGAATAAAATAAATTTTATTTCAAGGGATTTCTACGGATTTTAATCATTTCTTATATATTCAATACATTTATATTTGACTTCGTTTTACGGAAGTTTCCTAATAAATTCATCTCTTTTTTTCTTTCTTTGGTTGAAAACCCATTTTTTTCTTTGGTTGAAAATTAATTTTTGAAATGAAAATTTAACTGTTACAGTTGAAGATTTATCATTTTAGTAGAAAATTCATTTACTTGTTTGAAAGTTGAGCAATTTTCTTGAAAATTAAACTTTAAAGAAAATGAAGAGATATTCGTACTAGTTTTTCGAAACGAAGGTTCAGTCAATTTCTGGAAAATTTTTATCCAACTAGCAAGAAAATCAACCACTCGACTACGTTTTTCCTCTATAATTAACCGTTGAAGAACGTGACGTGTATAATTATACCTGCGGCCGACAGTAATTGTATACTATAATACAATGTGACTCAAGCATAATCTGAAATAGAAAATACTGAATAATAGCCTAAGTACACTCTCGAGTTGTTGAATTGTCTCCGGGCCATTCATCCTAATTAAAATTCTGCAATCGTTAAACTCTGCCAATAAATTATTTAAACTAATCAAGAATTACCCAAGTGAATGAATGTTTAATTATTTAATTACTAATTAAAGATATTTTCCTGGACTAATGAGAATTTATTTACATAATTTACTTGATAATTTTCTATAAAAGCAGGAAAAGTCCCTTTGTAAGTTTATATTAAGAGAGAAAGCTCACTCTGTGTGACGAGTGATTATCATGCGGGTTAATTTTCTTCAAGAGAATTTTAAAATTTTAAATTGTAGTTCCCGAAGCGTAGAAAGACGAGCACGTGCGTCCGTTCCGCCAGGTTTTGAGCATCCCTATGGCGACGAAACACGATCCTTCACTATTCGCTCGATTCTTGTACCTTTTTCCTGGGTGTGTTTCATGGACTTATGGCTTATTTTTATTCTTCCGAAATTATCATTTTACAGGAAAGAAAGTTTTAGCAAAAAAAAATTATTTTTACTTTAAAACCTTTGATTTGTATTTTTAATAAATTATTAATCTGACGCAAGAGAATAATCGTCAGGTCAAACTGATTGTTGTTGAAAATTGAACTAATTGATTAAAGGTTGAAAGATTATGTTAAAAACATATTTTTTGTTGAAGATTCATCATTTTAGTTGAAGATTCATCATTTTAGTTGAAGATTCATCATTTTAGTTAAAAATTCATCTCTTTGGTTGAAAAATCGTTTTTTTTTCTGTAGTTGAAAATTAATTTTTAAACTGAAAATTCAAGTATTGCCGTTGAAGATTCATAATTTCACTTGACAATTCGTTTCTTCGGTTAAAAGTTGAACTATTTTCTTGAAAAATAATATTTTTAAATTAAAAATTCAACTACTTGGGTAAAAATTAATATATTTGGTTAGAAATTAATTTTTTTCGTTGAAGTTTCATCTCTTCGGTTTGAAAATTCAACTATTTTGTTAAAAATTCATTTTTTTTTGTTTGTTCAAAATATATTTTTTTAAACTGAAAATGTAACTTCCATTTTTGATTGAAAATTCATCTCTTTCGTTGAAAATTGCTCGGAAAATTGGACTATTTTGTCGAAAAATTCGTTTACTTTTGTTGAAAGTTATTATTTTTATACTAAAAATTTAAATTTTCCATTTTTTGTTAAAAATTCAACTATATTTTTGTTTAAATTCAAGTATTTTGGAAAAAATTATTTTTTTTCCGTAGAAAATTATCTTCTTTGTTGAAAATTCGTCTTTTTGATTTTAAAATTTATCGTTTCTGGTTGCAAATTCAACTATTTGTTTAAAAATTCAACTATTTTGTTGAAAACTTAATTATTTTGTTGAAAATTATACTCTGGTTTTTCTTTCTTGAAATACCAATAATTACATTTTTTTTTTTTAAATTAAAATTTAAAAATAAAAAAATTTTTTGTTAAAAATGCAACTTTTTGAGTTGAAAATTGGACTGTCTTCTAAAACAATTCATCTTCTCGGGTTTTAAGTGCAACTATATTTGGTTGTAAATGCAATTTTTTTTTCAAAATTAATTTTTTTCAGTTTCCAATTCAAGCATTTGGTTAAAAATTCAACTATTTTGTTGAAAGTTCAATTATTTTGTTGAAATAAATACCAGTGTTTTGTTAAAAATTAATGTTGTTTCGTCAAAAATTGAACTGTTATGTTGAAAATTCGTCCTTTTGAATTTGAATGTTAAAAAGTCATATTTTTTCTAAAAAATCCAACTGTTTTGTTAAAAGTTCCTTCCTCCTTTTGGATTAAAAATTCGTCCTTTTCGATTGAAAATTAATTTTTTACGGCAGAAAAATAATCTTTTGCAGTAGAAAAATAGTCTTTTACGGCAGAAAAATAATATTTTTTGTCGAGGATTCAAATATTTTGCAGAATTTTGTATTTTTAATTACACTTTTTTTGATTACAATTGAAATATTTTTTGGTCGAAAATTGAACTAATTGGTTGAAGGTTGAACCATTATGTTAAAAAATAAATTTTTTTGAATATTCATGAATTAAAAGTTAAACTATTTTCTTGAAAATTGATCTTTTCTAATTGAAAATTCATCTACTTGTGTGAAAGTTAAAATAATTTGTTAAAAATTCTTCTTTTTTAGTTGATGTTTTTGTTTGAAAATTGAATTATTTTTTTGAAAATTCGTTTTTTCATTTAAAGTTTATTTTTTCAACTGAAAATGTAACTTTTCGATTTTTTATTTATTTCTTTAGTTTAAAATTTTACTGTTTTTTCGAAAAACTCGTTTTATTTTGTAAAAAATTCGTCTTTTCTAGTTGAAAATTAATATTTTTAGATGAAAATTATTCGTCTTTTTGGTTTTAAAAATCATATATTATGGTAGAAATTTCATACTTTTTATCTGAAATATCAACTATTACTTTTTTTCTTGAGAATTTATATTTCTAGTTTGAAAATTCAACTATTTGGTTACAAATTCCACTAATTTATTGAAAATTTAATTATTTTGTTGAAAATTCCAGTGTTTTGTTAAAAAGTCATCTTTTGTGATAAAAAATGCAACTGTTTTGTTGAAAATTCGTCTATTTTTACAGAAAATTCGTCCTTTTGATTTGAAAATTCTTCTTTTTTGGTTCAAAATTCATCTGTCTTTTGCAAATTTAATTATTTGGTTAAAAACCCAACAGTTTTTGGTTGAAGTTTAATAATTTTTATTTGCAAATTCCACGATTTGACTGAGAATTCATCTTCGAAGGTTGAAAATTTAATTATTTTTTTTTTAATTTAGATATTTTATTCAAAAGTTATATTTTTTGTCGAATTTTTTTAAATTTTTAATCTAAAATAATTGTATTCATTTCTAAAAGATTCTGTGTAAAAAATATTACAAGATTAAAATGCTGCTTCTTGGATATTAATGGTCAGGGAAAATAAAAAATTGATCAAGGAAGGAAAAATTGGTCAGCGAAGAATCAGGGAAAAGTCAGAAAAATTTGAAAATTATTCGTCTTTGTGGTTTTAAAAATCATATATTTTGGTAGAAATTTCATTCTTTTTATCTGAAATATCAACTATTACTTTTTTCTTGAGAATTTATCTTTCTAGTTTGAAAATTCGACTATTTGGTTAAAAATTCAATTATTTCGTTGAAAATTTAATTATTTTGTTGAAAATTTAATTATTTTGTTGAAAATTCAACTATTTTTTTTATTGAAATATCAACTATTACCTTTTTTATTGAAAATTCAAATTTTCGGTTTGAAAATTCTAATGTATTCTAAAAGATTCATCTTTTTGGTTTTTAAGTTCAACTATTAGGTTGAAAATTCATCTTTGTAGATAGAAAATTCAAGCATTCGGTTACAAATTCCACTAATTTGTTGAAAACTTAATTATTTTGTTGAAAATTCCAGTGTTTTGTTAAAAAGTCATCTTTTGTGGTAAAAAATTCAAGTGTTTTGTTGATAATTCGTCTATTTGGACAGAAAATTCGTCCATTTTATTTGAAAATTCATCTTTTTTTGTTAAAAATTCAGCTGTCTTCTACAAATTTAATTATTTGGTTAGAAAAACCAACTGTTTTTGGTTGATGTCTAATCATTTTTGTTCGCAAATTCCACCATTTGACTGAGAATTCATCTTCGAAGGTTGAAAATTTGATTATTTTTTTAAAATTTAGATATTTTATTCAAAAGTTATATTTTTTGTCGATTTTTTTTTTAAATTTTAATCATAAATAATTGTATTCAATTTCCAAAAGATTCTGTGTAAAAAATATTACAAGATTAAAATGCTGCTTCTTGGATATTAATGGTCAGAGAAAATAAAAAATTGATCAGGGAAGAAAAAATTCGTCAGGGAAGAATCAGGGAAAAGTCAGGAAAATTAGAAAATGAAGTTTTGCGACCACCCTGAAAGCGCAAGTGTACGCGTAAATGTAAACTTGTAAAAGTAAAGTAAAGCCCGATCCTATGGCTTCCATTGGCAAACAGCTGAGGCTTCTCGAGCCAGGAATTTTAGGGGTGTCCACGGCATCGTCTGGTCGGGTCGAATCCCTAACTTTGCTCGTTCCATCTAGATTCTAACTCTAACAAACTGTAGCCAGTCCCTTAAGACCATAAGCAGCACCTACAGACTATAACTTGTCTCTTAGTTCCCTTTTGAACAGCTGAGTCAGGTAGGTGGGATATCCCATGGGATTTCACCATTTTACTAAAATGCAATGAGAGTTGGCTCGCTTCCTTTTGGGGGTTACGCCGGAAAACACGATATTTAAAAGGACATAAACAGGAGAAAAGAAGTTCCGGAAGAAAGGAAGAGTAAGGTGCGAATGGTCTTTTGTATTCGAGTTTAAATTATGTCTCACCAGAAATTAAATTCCAATAAAGCTTTTCAAGGTTTCCAAAACATGTTTGAAACGAACTAAAGGATCGTCGGGCGTCAGTAAAAAATATAAGCGAGTCAGTGCCTAGTTTCGGCCGATACCCATTTGGTCGCCGTCTACCTGTTTGCTCTACCCCCACTACCCAACTTCCCCTCGCGCGGCTGAAGCATCGCAAGACTGCTGCCGCCGCGGACCTTTGCCAGCGCGGATCCTTTGTATTATTTAATCAGGAATAAAATCCGAAACATATTTTTGGAATCGCCCAAAAATGTAGATTTCGAATGTAGTATTTCCAAATTACTAACTGTAAAATTAAAAAATTTGTATGTTTCGTATTTTATTTCTCATTAGGTACAAAGACCCCCCTGATGACAAGGGTCGGCGTCAGCAGTCTGGCGGTCCCTCGCCTACGTAAAGAGAAGTTTGGGGGTGGGGATAGAGCAACCAGGTAGACGGCGATAAAATGTGCATCGCCCAAAATTTTGCACTGACCATACTTCATTTCGTTTAAAAAATGATTTGCAAGCCTTGAAAAGCCAAATTTCGGAAATTTCTTTTTTTTTTTAACTAACTTATGATTATGGTCCAGTTAGATTTAGAAGTGGGTCAAAATCCATGTTTCTTATTTTTTTCGTGATTAATTATTTTTGCCTATTCTTTTCACGACTCAGCAAAACTAAGTAATAGGATGAAAGTACTTTTTTTAAATTAATAAATGAACAAGTTAGTCAAGAAATTACGCTATCGATGAACGTAAGATAAAAAAAAAATAGCTGAAAATTACGAAAATGTTGGAACTTTAAAAATCAGTTTTCAATATATACCAAAAATTTTCATATTATTTAGGCAAAAGATTAGGATTGTTTTTGTAAATGTTTGAGATTCATCGACAGTGTAATTTGCGAATAAGAAAATTCTGGATTTTTTATTTCAGATGAAAATTGGAGAATTTATTTTTCAAAAATTCACAAAAAGACGCCTGATTTTAAGCTTTGAACTCATTTGAGATATTCAAAATTTGAATATAAATTTTTTAAATATTTAATCGAGGCGTTAACTGTTTTTTAAATCTGGTGTATAATATACATCTCCATTAAAAAGTAAAATCATTTTAAATATTTTAGAATGTCCTAAAAGTTTTGAAATCCGTTGAAATCCCTTAAAATCTTATACTTTCTTTTGAAATCCTATGAATCCTTTGAATGTAGTGAAATCCCTGAAATCTTTAGATTCCCTAAAATCCATAGAAATCCTTAAAAATCTCTTGAAATTCATTTAATTAAAAACGCATTTATTTATTCCATAAAATTCTCTAAAAATCCGGTGAAATCCCTTGAAATCATTTAAATATCATTGGTATCCTGGATACCTTTTCAAAATCATTTGGAGTTTAATGGAATCCTGCGAAATTCTTTGAAAACTCTTAAAAATGTAGAACTCTCTTTAAATTCCTTGAAATTTAAAAAAAATATACCCTTTGAAATCCATTGATACCCAGTGAAATTTAAAAAATGTTGAGTTTTCAATTTTTGTTAAACCCCTCAAAATCTATATAAATTCCTTATAATTTTATGGAATCTTTTAATTTCTTTTGAAATCCAATGAATACCTCAAATATTGTAAAATTCCTTCAAATCTTCGAAATATTTTATTTGATATTCCTTAAATTTTTTCAAATCTCTTGACATCTTTTATAATCGACTAAATTTCTTTGTTGAATTCTTAACCAAATTGAATTTTCAACCAAGAAGCTTTTCTATCAGAAAAGATGAATTTTCAACAAAATACATATATTTTGATCCAAATAGTTGAATTTTCAACCAGAAAGATTAATTTTCTAATAAAAAATTAATTTTCAATAAATTAAATAAATTTTCAACTAAATAGTTTGAATAATGGATGTGATGATAGTACCAATTTTATTCGATTCATTTTTAGTTTATATTTTTTCGTTTCTAAAATTTTTTAACTAAAAAGTTGAATTTTTCAATTTAAAAAATCAATTTTTAACCGAAAATGAAGTAGTTAAGGTTTCATTCAAAAGAATTAATTTTCAATTAGAAAAAAAAAATTCAATTCAATTTTCTACCAAATTGTTGAACTTTTAAGCCAATAAACAAATTTTTCACACAAAAATTGAATTTTTAAACCGAGAAGATGAATTTTCAACTAATCAGTTGAATTTTCATCAAAATAGTTAAATTTTTCAGTTATTTTAATATTTAATATTTTAATTAAATATAAAAAACAGTTTTATTTAACCAATAAAAACGAATTTTCAACCAAATAGTTGTAGATATCACAAAAAATATTTATTTTCTACCAGAAAAGATGAATTTTTAACAAAGTCCATAAATTTTCTACAAAATTGTTGAATTTTTGAGCTGAAAATCCGAATTTTCTACAAGCCAGTTGAATTTTCAAAAAGTCAGTTGCATTTTTAACTAAAAAAGGAAGAAGAGACTAATTTGGAAATAAAAAAACGAAGTTTCAACAAAACAGTGGAATTTTCTATAAAAAAAAATATTTTAATTAAGAAAGAAAAAAAGTCTATTAAATTGATGAATTTTCAACAAAAAAGTTGAATTTTCAACCCAAAAGTTTGAATTTTTAACAAAATAGTTGAATTTTCAACTAAAAAAAATTTGTTAATCAAGAAAGAAAAAAAAATGCAATCAAATTGTTGAATTTTCAAGACAAAAAGGCGAATTTTCAACAAAATAGTTAAATTTGCAACCAAAAAGAATAAACTTTCAACCTAAAATGGTTGAATTGTTTTATTGTGTTCTATTAATTCAGTTAGAATTCAACTGGAAAAACGAAAGAAGGAGGGAAATCATTTATAGACTGAAGAATAACATTTTAAATAAATATTGAAATTCACTTTTGAATTTTTTTTTTAAATCTAAAATATTATGTTGGAAAACTGGAAATTTTATTTAAGAAAGAAAGTTAATTTTTCATTGCACATTTGTTGATTTTGGACTACACATAAGTTTAATACCTAAAAAATTTTGCAACACTATTTTGTCACTGTTTTTGCTTCCTCATAGAGGAAGCTTTGTAGTGGTAACATTTTCCAAAAAAAATTTTTGTGAACACGATAACTTGAAAACGGTTGCAGATAAATTGATGAAATTTGGAGGGCTTTTTTTCACCTCTAATATCCTGAAACTGACCGAAGGATTTCAAAAATTTTTCTTGCATTTTTTTTAGCACGCAATAATATTTGAAAAATCGGTTTTTTATAGTAAAACTTTTTTTATTAGCCTAATTCAAAGTTGATGCAGCAACATAAAGATTCCTTGGTTCGAGACGAATCGATTGACCTATAATATTTATACATTTTATTAAAGAGTAGGGAAGTTATGGTAATTTATATATTTTGAACATCGGTTCTTATAGTAAAACTTTTTTCATTGACATAATTAAAAGTTGATGCAAGAACAGAAAAGATGTGTTGATTCGAGACGAATCGATTGACCTATGTCCTATAATATTAATACATTTTATTGAAGAGTAAGGAAGCTATGGTAATGCATAATATTTGAAAATACGGTTGTTTATAGTAAAACCTTTTTCTTAAACATAATTTAAAGTTGATACAAGAATATAAAAGATTCCTTGGTTCGAGACGAATCGATTGACCAACAATATTAATACATTTCATTAAAGAGTAGGGAAGTTATGGTACTTTTTATATTTTTATAATCGATTTTTATAGTAAAAATTTTCTCATTCTCATAATTTAAAGTTGATGCGAGAGTAGAAAAGTTGTGTTGATTCAAGACAAATCGATTGACCTATAACATTGATACATTTTGTTAAAGAGTGGGGAAGTTATGGCAATTTATATAGGGTAAGGAGGGGCAGCGCCGACCAGTTAACAGTCAATGATTTTTTTAAAGTTAATAAGATGTGGAATTGATCCATTTTTTTCCCATTTCGAGTCCTACATTATTGTACATCATATTTCTATAAGTAACAATTATATGAATAAAACAATGATTTAATAATTGAATTATTTCTGACAAGCTGTATTTCGTCGGCTTTGCCCCACACCGGAGGGCAAAGCCAACCGCAGCTTTTTATGAAAATCAAAACATCTGAAGAGTGGAAAACATGATGTTCCGCGTCTGTGGTATTTTATGTATTGAAAAAATTACCTTTAAACAGATTCAGCAAGAAGAATAAGTTATTTTTAATAAAAATCGTGATAGCTGTGATATAACCTCTTATTAGTTGACATTCAACTAGAGACGGAGTACGCGCAAAGGTTTCTACCGTACCAGTACAGAACACCCGCTCTACCGACCGGATTGAAAATAATAATATATAATAGAGTTTCTTGCATGTAGCCCAGAAGATAAGTGGCTGTTCTACATTACCGATGACTTATCGACTAAACTTATGATACGTTTATAACCTAAGCACGTGTAAACTATTATTTTGGTCGGGCTTGCCCCACTGGTGAGGCCTCAATTATTTACGATATTAAATACACTTTGGACTTGTATTACGTTCAATTATTATAATGACATAATGTGATATTGTTTTATCTGTCAAAACATCAAATTTTCATACTGTAAGTATTGCCATTAACGTCGAAAACTTTACATTTCTGCCAGCGAATCTTCCATTCTTTCGTTGTCAAAACTCTTTTCTGCATAATTTTTCTTTTACAACGTCAATTTTCAAGATATGAGTAAGTAACGCTATCTCTATAATAAAACAGATTTATTTAATGCAAAGTAGAATGAAAATTGTTAAATAATAGCGATGTTATAAGCAAAGTTACCTTTGCCCCACCGGTCGGCGCTGCCCCTCCTTACCCTATTCCGAAATTCGGTTTTTTATAGTAAAACTTTTTGCATTAACATAATTCAAAGTTGATGCAAGAACAGAAAAGATTCCTTGATTCGAGGCAAATCGATTGATCTATAATATTAATACACTTTATTGAAGATTAAGGAAGTTATGCTCATTTATAATATTGGAATCATCTGTTTCAAATAGAAAAACTTTTTTCATCGACATAATTGAAAGTTGACGCATGAATAGAAAAGGCTTTTTGATCATAAATTTTCAAATAGAATAATTTTGACAATTTTTGTAAAGAAATCATAAAGCTGGGAAAGGGATATAGGATGCGACAGAACTTTTTCCTTCCCTTTTGCAGCTCGAAAAATTATCATTTCGAATACAAAATTTAATTTGTCTGATTTGTCTTTGTATTTAAAAAATGGTTTGTATTATTTTGTAATTTTGTATTTTTTGTAATTATAAATACAAACAAAGTAGAAATACTCGAGATCGAATCGAGATAGTGTCAAATAGTGGCAATAGTGTCGTAAATCCAAGACCTGGATTTCTTAAAAATTAAAAATTCGAATTCAACTTCAACAACACACCCAACACGAAAATTTTAGGGAATTCAAAGCACTCCCGTTGATTTGGCTTCAAAAGTCATATCACGGTTCTAAACTTCAAAAGTCATATTGTCCTCTCGAGCTTAAACAATCGCCATCAAACAAAAGGAACAATGTGTGAGTTATCCGAGAACAATATTAACCTCGTCATGATTGACGCATAATGTTAGGTCAAATCCCCTTGCTTAAAGGACTCTATAAAAGGGGACAGTGAATATATAGAGGATTCACCATTGTGCCATGGGTTTTCATGGGAATGGGAAATCATAACCCTTAGACACAACCCCATGTCCCAATCGTTTCCTGGCGTTGGCAAACTTATCAGAAAAACTTTTCCTATAATCCGAGATATAATCCAAGCATCAGTTTCTTTCTCGGATGAAAAGCTCGATGAAAATAAAAATTGAATATTGACGACCCCAGTCGATTCAATTTCAAAGCTACATCTTCAGTCTCTCAGATTTAAAATTAAAATGTCGTGTTTAAGATTCATAAAACGCAAAGAGTTTTCTTATTAGAGTCTGAATAATAATACGATTTCGTAGATGTTTAGTATGCTTGACTTCTTCGACTTTTTTTTACTTTTTTTGAAAAAAAAAAATTTTAATCACAATGGAAATTTTAAAATTGAAATTCAAGACCAAGAAAAATTGGACCATTTTAATTGAGAACATTAAAAATTGTATAATTGCTCATTAAAGCTTTATACTTAGAAAATTTTCAAATGATAGTGTTTCAATTTGAACAATTTATAATTTTGTGAATCTGTATACAAAGTTTTAATTTTTTCAAACTGAAAGCCTTAACATTTGGACATTTTTAAGTCAACAATGTTTAACATCAATTAATTTCAAATTCGTTTTCAGTCTCTACACTCTTTCCTCTATTCCCCCTTTTTTAAAGAATTCCTCTTTTTCCTCCTGTTTTTATGAAACTTCACCTTTTCCTTTTTTTATTGTTTTTTCGCTTAAATGCGAACTGAATTAATTGAACCCAATGAGAAAATTGGGTTAAATAAAAAAAAGTTAAAATAAAATAAATACCTTTTTGGTTAAAAATTTGACTATTTGCTTGGAACTTTAATTATTTTGTTGAAATTTGGTATTTTTTGGATTGACAATTAATTTTTTTCCAAAATTTAACTCTCTTTTAAAAAATCCATCTTTTTTTTTTTGAAAATTTATCTCTTTGATTGAAACTCCGACTATTTGGATAAATTCTTTTTCAATTCAACTATTTGATTAAAAATTCATCTTTTCTAGTTAAAATCGATCTATCTAAAAAATTCGTATTTTTCATGACTATTCGTTCTTTTTTGTTAAATTCAAAGATTTGTCATTCAAATTTAAAACTCATATCTTTGGTAGACAATTTTAATATTTTGTTGAAACTTAATCTATTTTGGTTGAAGGTTTAACTATTTTATTGAAATTTCATCTTTTTGGTTTAAAAATTAATCTGTTTTGTTTGAGGATTCGACTGTTTTGTTGAAAATTCTAATTTTTCCCTGAATTTTACTGTTTTTTATTTTAGAAAAAACTAATTTTTGGTTTGAATATCAGCTTTTATATTTTTCGCTGAAAATTCCTCTTTTTTAGTTGAAAGTTCAACTGCTTGTATAAAGTTAAACTACTTTGTTAAAAATAATTTTTTTTTTCAAGATTCATAATTTTAGTTGAAAATTGATCTTTTGGTTGAAGATTCAACTATTTGGTTAAAATTGGTCTTTTTGTTCGAAAATTTAAAAGTTTAGTTGAACCATCGCGTTTTTTACAGAAATTTCATTCTTTTGGATTGAAAATTAACTTTTTCGTTGAAAATTCAACTCTCTCCAAAAAAATTTGTCAAAAATTCAACTTTTATAATAAAAAAAATCTTTTTTGGTAAAAAATTCATCTTTTTTTGTTGAAAATTTATCTGTCTTTGTTGAAAATTAACTTTTTTGTTGAAAATTTAACTATTTTGTTAAAATTTCGTCTTTTTTTGAAAATTTGTCTCTTTATTGAAAGTCCGACTATGTAATTAAAAATGATTCCTTCTTGTTTAACAATTCAACTATTTGGTTAAAAATTCATTTTTTTTGGTTGAAAACTATGTATTTGTTGAAAATTCATCTTTTATGGTGAAAAAGTCCTCTTTTTTTGGTTCAAAATTCATTGTAATTGGTTAAAAATCAACTTTTTTGTTAAAAATTCAAATGTCTTCTAAAAAAATTCGTCTTTTGCTTGAAAATTCAACTACTTGGTTAAAAATGTATCTATTTTGTTGAAAATTCGACTCTTTTGATTAAAGATTCAACAATTTGGTTGAAAATTCCTCCTTTTTGGTTGAAAACGACCGTTATTTTTAATTCAACTTTTCAGGCTGATAATTTAACTGCCTTCTAAAAAATTCGTCTTTTTACTTGAAAAGTGTTTTTCAAAAAGTTTTTTCAATTTTTTGTTGAAAATTCAACTTTTCAGGTTGATAATTCTACTGTTTTTTAAATAATGCGTCTTTCTTGCTCGAAAATTCAACTATTTGTATGAAGTTTAATCTCTTTTGTTTGAAATTTAAACCATTTTGTTGAAAATTCATCTCTGTAGGTTGAAAATTCAACTATTTAATCGTAAATTTATTTAATTCAGAAAAAGAAAAATATTTTAAGGTAAAAAATATTTAAGAATAAAATTCGTCACAGAGCTTACTAACTTTAAAATTGTTAAATAATTTGGAAGCGCCTAGTTTCTATTAATAAATTAAAAATCTTTGTTATGTATTTTGGTCATCACTGTGTACTTGTTGCTGTCACTTATTGTACGGAATCACGAACCAGACAAAATGATATTTTCCTGCTGGCTAACTTTGCGTGACTGAAGTTCCTGAAACTGTGTTTAAACACATATAATCAGTGCTGTATTACAAATGAATCTCCTCTCAAATTATTCTATTGATTAAATTTTGTACAGTTAGGCTAATTTTATTTTCAAGTCAATTTTCAAAGATATCCTATCAGGATTTTTAAACAAATAGCAAACAGTGGAATGCTGATTTAATTCATTTTTTTACATAAAAAATTGTGCTAAGTCTCAAATAAAATCGAAGGAAAAGTATGTTTTTAATTGTATAATTAAGGCAAAACCAAATAATTTTTACCTAAAAATCCTTCTTTCTTATTTCAAAAACAGTTAAGAATGCTAGGGTGCCGATTAAAAAAAACAATGCTTTTCTAAAAGTCTTACCACCTAAATTTATTTAAAAAAAATAATTAACCCACAATTTTTGTAGTTCTTTGAAATTTATTTGTAATTCCACATGACATAAAAATACTTTATTGTTAAAAAATTGACAAAAAAGACCTGATTTTAAGCGTCCCAGACCAAGTTCCACTCTTAAGGGTGACAGCGGTGGGATAGGGCTTACTTAATTTAAAAAGAAAAATTATTCTCGTTAATTAAGAAATTCCCACACACAATAATTTAGTGGAATTACTCCCAGTCATTCCTATACATGAATATTAATTTTTCGAGGCCCTTAACCGGTTGACCGACTCTCAGGAGAGTCAGGAGACCAACTCTTTTATTTATAATACACAACCAATCGTCTGTAACTTTCTCTCTTCGTTGGCTTTACAATCGAGAAAGGAAGCAACTGATAGGGTTGTACATTTTCATGAAATTTTGGCCAAATTAAGAGTTTCATGAAACTTTGGAAAAGTTCAAAATTTCATGAAACTTTGGAAAAGTTTAAAGTTTCAAATATTAGGGTGGGAAAATTTAAAATATTAAAAAAAAATGATATTGAGTATTAAATTAAAACCTTTAAATCTGTATTAATATTGATTTATATTAATTTGATACTAATGTTAATATTAAGAATGATATAATTTAATACAAATTGGAATATTGAATATTTTTAATTGAATATTTTCAAAGTATGAAAAATGAATAGAACCCAGAAAAAAAATCCAACTATATTTTGAGATGAAAGTTAATTCTTTTTGTTTGAAATTTTACTATTATATTTTTGGGTGAATATTCATATTTTTTGGTTGAAAAGTTCATTTCTAGGTTGAAAATTTAACAATTTAATTGAAATTTTTTTCTTTCTCAACTAACATATTTTTTGTTATAGAAAATTCAACTATTTTGTAGAAACTCCACCTTTTTGTCTAAAAATTCATCTGTTTCCGTAGAAATTTCACGTTTTTGGTTAAAAATTAATCTGTTTCGGTTGAAAATTAGACAATTTGGTCAATTTTTTTTCTTTCTTGACCAATGAATCTTTTTTGGTTTAAAATCCATCTTTTTTGTTCGAAACTTCATCCCTTCTGATAAAAACTTTTTTTCGTTGTTAAAAATGCAACTTTTTGGTTGAAAATTTTGTATAGAAAACTAATCTTCTAATCATAAAATTAATCTATTTTGGTTAAAAATATAACTATTTGGTAGAAAATAAACATTTTTGTTGAAAATTCATATCTTCCTGTTAAAAATTCAACTACTCGGCTAAAAGTTAAACGACTTTGTTGAAAATTCATTTTTCTGTTGAGGATTTATAATTTTTGTTGAAAAGTTGAAAATTGTATTAAAAATTAATTTTTTCTAAAACTTTATTTATTACAGTTGAAGATTTATCATGCAAGTTGAAAATTTATCTCTTTGGTTGAAAATGTAACTATTTTGTTGAATATTCTTTTTTTTTTGTTAAAGTTAAAGATTCGTCAGTTTAGTTAAAAATTCATCTCTTTGGGCGAAAATTGAACTATTTTGTTTGAAATTATTCTATTTTGATTGAAGGTTCAACTCTTTTATTAAGAATTCATTTGAAAATTAATCTGTTTTGTTTGAGGATTTAACTATTCTGTTGAAAATTCACCTTTTTTGGCTGAATTTAACTGTTTTTGATTTAGAAAATATTTATTGGATTTAGTCGAATATTCATATATTCGTGTTAAAAATTCGATTTTTTTGCAGAAAATTAATTTTTTTATTTGGGTTTAACATTCAACTACTTTTATTGAAAACTCCACTATTTTGTTGAAAATTCTAATTTCAATATTGAAAAGTCAACTAGTTTTGTTGGGGCTTCATCTGTTTGGATGGAAATCAACCTTTTTATTGAAAATACATATTTTTGGGTTAAAAAAAAATTCAACTATTTGATTGAAATTTACCTTTTTTTAATTCAACTGTTTTGTTGAACGTTTGTCTTTGTGATTAGCAAATTCGTCATTTTTGATTGCAAATTAATCTTTTTTGATTAAAAAATTAAACTATTTTGCGGAAAATTTAACTATTTTGTTAAAAATTCAACAATTTCGTAAAAAGTTGATCCTTTTTGGTTCAAAATTCGTCTTTTCGTTTTGAAAATTCAACTATTTCGGTAGAAAATTCTACAATTTAATTGAAAATGTAACTATTTGGTTGACAATTGAACTATTTTCTTTAAGATTCAACTATTTTGGTACAAAATTCATCTACTTAGTTGAAAATGAACTTTTTATGCAGAAAATTCTTTTTTTTTGTAGATCGTTCGTTGTTTTGGGTTTATTAATATTTTTGGGTTTAAAATTCAACTATATTCTAGAATATTCGCCTTTTCGGTTAAAAAATTGAACAATTCGATAGAAAATTGAACTATTTGAAAGTTAATTTTTTTTTTCTTAAATTCACTCTTGTTTGAACATTAATCTCTATTTGTTGATAATAATTCTACTAAATTGTTAAAAATTTATATTTTAGGTTGAATCTTCATCATTTCAGTTAAAAATTCGTCTGTTTGATTGAAAATTAAACTGTTTCATTGAAAAATTAACTTTTTTGTTGAAAATTTATATTTTTGGACTTAAAATTCTATTGTTTTATAGAATAATCGTCTTTTTGGTTGCAATTTATCAATTTGGTTAAAAACTAATTTGTTTTCTTGAAAAAGCAATATTTTCACTTAAAATGTTATGAACTCAAAGCGTTTGGAATTGAATTTATCAATAGTACCCACATCAATTTTATTTAAAAGAATGCATTCCCCTATTTTCCAGAAAATCACCGAGTGAGCCACCTTTACCCCGAAAGGGAAACGACCCAATGGTATAATAATAATAATAATTTCTTACTGCAGCCTATACTTTTCTCTTGTTAACCAACTCAATATAAGTCCTTTCGAACTAAAAAATGCCGCGTCTCAATTAAGGGTCAATATCCGACTCGAAATAAGTCCAGCTTTTTTTATGAATCGATAAAGTTGAAAAATTGTTTTTCTGGCTTCTTATTTTAAGTGGCGGGGGGGGGGGGGGGTGAAGCTTGAGCGCGAGTGCCTTTCAAATTACTCTACTAATTTACTAATTTACCTCGACTAATTCGAAGAATCCACTTTTTGATGACGAGATACGTCCAACTGGCATTCTATCCAACAAATAGTAATTACCTTAGGGGCGGGACAAGCCGCTCTGATGTTATGCGGCGGATTTAAGCACTTTCAGACTCGAATCGACTTGAGATTCTTCTCTCTCACGCCTATAGTACCAACCCACCCGTGGAGAAATTAGCTGAGACTTATCCTTTATTCTCCATTTTTTGCCAATAAATGCACCTCACTTGCTGGTATGATTATTATTTCATGCGCCGCGTTGACGACAAGCAAATAACCGTAATTGATATGACTCTTATTAATGTTATTATTGGATGGAATGTCAGTTTCCCGGCACGTTATGATAAGAGCCTTATTATAAGAGTACTTTATTTTATTGTAAACAAGCTGTATTTTAATTCCAACTTGTTTGGAAGCATCCCACCGCTGCCACCAAATTTGCTATGCCTTTGAGGGACAGTCGATAAACTAGGGTTGGAAACGAACTTAGATAGGTGAAAATAAAAACAGTCAAGACGATTCCCTATTCTTTCGAATATAATAAACGAAATATAAATAAATAAAAGAATGGTAAATTGAAAAATTATCGAAATACTATAATGAAAACTCTTTTCAACTTCACTCGCTTCCATTAAAATAATTGCGTGACCGGGAGACATAATAATTAACGGAATAAATTTAATTGCGTATATGATATGATAAACAATGTTTTGTTGCTGAGATAACCAGATGAATGCTCTTCTAATAAACTTATAAACTATCCTCTCGAGAATGTTTATTTATCAATAGATTTAAATTAGAAAATCAAACACTTCCATTAAAAAAATCTTTAAAAACTGTCGTGTGATCGGGTGATAGTAACAGGAATATTAAAAAAAAATTGTTTATGTGAATGGAAGCCAGTAGTTTCCTCAAGACAGAATATAAATTTTAACAAAGTTTGCGAATTTCGCTGGTATGATTATTTCATGCGCCGCGTTGAAGACAAGCACATAACCGTAATTGATATGACTCTTATTAATTTTATTATTGGATGGAATGTCAGTTTCCCCGGACGTTATGATAAGAGCCTTATTATAAGAGTACTTTATTTTATTATAAACAAGCTGTATTTTAATTCCAACTTGTTTGGACGCATCCCACCGCTGCCACCAAATTTGCTATGCCTTTTAGGGACCGTCCATAACCTAGGGTTGGAAACGAACTTAGATGGGTGAAAATAAAAACAATCAACACGATTCACTATTGTTTCGCTATTGTTTTGCTATTGTTTCGAATATAATAAACTAAATATAAATAAAAGAATGTTAAATAAAAAAATTACCGAAATACTATAATGAAAACTCTTTTCAACGTCACTCGCATCCATGAAAATTGCGTGTCCCAAAAACAAAATAATAAACGAAATTAATTTAATTACGTATGTGATATGATAAACAATATTTTGTTGATGAGATAACCAGATCAATGCTCTTCTAATAAACTTCTAATAAACTTATAAACTATGCAATTTTCTTATTTACTTTTTTCATTGCAAATATTTGACAAATTGAATTTTTATTTTAGGAAGTAGTCTCGAGAATGTTTATTTATCAATAAAATGAAATTAGCAAATCAAACACTTCCATTGCAACATTTTTTTTAACTGTCGTGTGATCGGGTGACAGTAACAGGAATATTCAAAAAAATTATTTATTTGAATGGAAGCCAGTAGTTTTCTCAAGACAGAATATAAATTTTAACAAAGTTTGCGAATTTTGAGAAAAATGGCTCTTTCCTCTAATCTCTTATTTTCCCCTTTTTTGAAGAATTCTTCTTTCTCTTGTTTTCGAAAAACTTCCCCTTTTTCTCTTTTTTTCTGATAAATGCGAATTAATAGAACCCAATAAGATAATCCAACTATTCTCGATCAAAAGTTAATTTTTTGGGTTTAAATGTCTAATATTATATTTTTGGTTCAAAATTTATCTCTTTTGGTTAAAAATTTAATTATAGATACCATTAAGTAATTATTTTGTTAAAAATGCAACCATTTTGTTGAAAAATAATCTTTTTGGTCAAAAATTCAAGTACTTGGTTGAAAGTGGAACTACCATGCTAAAAATTAATTTTTTTTAGAAAATCATCTCTTCGGTTTAAAATTTAACAATTTTTTTGAAAATTCATTTAACTTTTGGTTGAAAATTTATCTTTTTTAGTTGAAAATTCAACTATTCAGTGGAAAATTCGTATTTTTTGGTAGTAAATTTATGTACTTTGTTAAAAATTCGTATTTTTGAGAAGTAAATTAATCCCCTTTTGTTATTTTTGGTTGAAAATTCAACTGTGTCTTCTCAAAAATTCGTTTTTTTTGTTTGATAATTCATTTTTAACTATTTCTTTTTTGGTGGAAAATTTATATTTTTCAGTTGAAAGTTGAACTATTTGGTTGGAAATTCATGTATTTTGTTGTAAATTAGTCTTTTTTGATGAAATGTAAATCTTCTTGGTTGAAAATTCATCCTTTTTAGTACAAAATTTAACTATTTTCGTAGAAAATTCAACAATTTTTTTGAAAATTCATTTAATTTTTGCTTGAAAAATAATTTTTTAAACTGATAATTCAACTATTTCATTTTTTTTTAAATGTATCTTTTTTAATTAAAAATTCAAATATTTGGTTTAAGATTGATCGTTTTCGTTGAAAATTCAACTATTTGGTGGAAAACTCATTTTTTTTAGTAGTAAATTTATTTATTTCGTTGAAAAT
The DNA here is from genome assembly GCA_932195095.1 of Andricus curvator. Lineage (NCBI taxonomy): Eukaryota > Metazoa > Arthropoda > Insecta > Hymenoptera > Cynipidae > Andricus > Andricus curvator. Next base: position 68,495 of record CAKNYM010046864.1, on the reverse strand, counting down.
TCGTCTTTTTGGTAGTAAATTAGTCTTCTTGTTATTTTTAGTTGGAAATTCAACTATTTTTTTTGTTTGAAAATTCGTTTTTTTTTTGTTTGAGAATTAATTTTTCACTATTTCTTTTTTGGTGGAAAATGTATATTTTTCAGTTGAAAGTTCAACTATTTGGTGAAAAATTCGTTTTTTTTTTAGTAGTAAATATATGTATTTTGTTGAAAATTTGTCTTTTTTGGTAGTAAATTAATCTTCTTAGTATTTTTGGTTAACAATTCAACTATTTTTTTTTGAAAATTCTTTTTTTTTTAGAATTAATTTCTTTAGCTGCAAGTGTAACTATTTCTGTTTTGGTTGAAAATTTATATTTTTCAGTTGAAAATTTAACTATTGGTTTGGAAATTCATGTATTTTGTTGAAAATTACTCTTTTTTGTTAGAAAATGAATATGTTTGTTAAAAATTCACATTTTTGTTGTTGAAAATTGAACTATTTTGTAGAAAATTTAACTATTTTGTTAGAAATTTGAACTATTTTTCAAAAATTCGTTTTTCTGTTTGAGAATTAATTTTTTTAGCTGTAAATATAACTATTTCTATTTTGGTTGAAAAATTTATATTTTTCAGTTGAAAATTTAACTATTGGTTTGGAAATTCATGTATTTTGTTGAAAATTACCGTTTTTGGTGGAAATAAAATCTTCTTGATTGAAAATAATCCTTTTTGGTTAAAAATGCGACTATTTTGTTAATAATTCGTCTTTTTAGCTTGAAAATTCAACAATTTGTTTTAAAATTAAACTATTTGGTTGAAAATTAACTGTTTTGTTGAGCATTCATATTTTTTTGGTTGAAAATTCAACTACTTTGGTAGAAAATTAAACTATTTGGTTAACATTTCATCTTTTGGTAAAAAAGGTAACTACTTTGTTGAAAGTTGAATTATTTTGTTTAAAATTCAATTATTTTGTTAAAGTCATCTTTTTTGCTTAGAAATTCAACTGTTTTGGTTAAAATTCAACTGTCTTCGAAAAAATTCGTCTTTTTGACTTGAAATTTTAACTATTTGGTTAAAATTCAACTATTTTGTTAAAAATTCGTCTCTTCTGCCCTAAAGTTCAATTTTTTTTGTTAATGCAACTATTTTGTTAAAAATTATTTTTTATTGTTTGTTGAAAAGTTATCTCTTTGGTTGAAAATTTAAATATTTTCTTGACAAATGTTTTTTTTTTTATTGAAATGCAATATGTTACAATTTGAAATCTAAGAAATTCAAAGCGTTTCATAATGAATTCAATATGGTATCTATATTAATTTATATTAAACAATTTATTCCCCTATTTTCGTGAAAAACACCGTATTTCCCCTGTTTTAAAAGCCCCTTTTGTTTGCCATAAATTTCTTCGACTTTGAAGACTTCTGAAATTAAAAATTTCTAAAGTTCTCAAATCCTTAAAGGTTTAAGATAAAAAGACTTATCTACTGAGAAGAAAAGGGTCTTTTCTCTTTTCTGATGTAATCTTGAGATCAACCTAGCTTTAGAATCTTTAAATGCTCTCATTTGTTTCTCGAGAGGGTATCATCCACTTTTGAGCTCGCTTTTCAGATTTGACGTTTCCATGATCCAAAATCCCTAATTTAAACATTGAAAGAAAAATATTATCTCTAGTTAGTCTCACTTTCTCATGGTTTTAAGCTACAAAATTAATTAGTGAAACAAATCCCTGATTTAATCTTAATTCTCAAATTTCTTACTTCTAAATTTTTTTCCAACAAGAATTTTACTTTGTCCAAGATCATTCTTCTCCTGTTTTCAAAAAATTTCCCCCTTTTTCTGATTTTTTCGCTTAAATGCGAACTGAATAATTTTTTGTTAAAAATTCTTCATTCTTTTTAGTTAAAAAGTCTACTATTATATTTTGGATACATAATTCATCTCTCTTGGTTAAACGTTTAACTATTTTGTTGAATATTCGGCTTTTTGATTGAAAATTCATATTTTCGGCTTTAAAATTTTGGCTGAAGTTTAATCTTTTTCGTTTGAGAAGTCGACCATTTGGTCGAAAATTTAATTATTTGGTTGAAAATTCAACTATTCTGTTAAAAATTGATTTTTTTTGATAAAAAATCAACAATTTTGTTAAAAGCTTACCTTTTTGGGTTGAAAATTCATATTTCTGGGTTGAAAATTCATATTTCTGGGTTGAAAATTCATATTTCTGGGTTGAAAATTCTATTGCCTTGTAGGAATTTCATTTTCTTGGGTTGAAAATTCAAATGTTTTATTGAAATATCGTTTTTTGCATTTAAAATTCTTATTTTCGGGTTAAAAATTAAACTTTTTTTTGTAGAATTTTCGTATTTTTGACTAAAAAATTCAATAACTTGGTAGAAAATTCAAATATTTGATTGAAAATTAAATTTTTTGTTAAATATTCGACTGTTTTGTTGAACGTTTAATTCTTCTGCTGAAAATTTGTCCTCATGAATAGAAAATTTTTCCTTTTTGATTGAATCATCTTTTTGGTTGAAAATAAACTTTTTTGTTGAAAATTCATAAGTTCTTGTTAAAATTTGATTGCTTCGTAGAGAATTCGTTTATATTGTTTGAAAATATATCTCAACTATTCAACTAAATTGTTAAAAATTAATTTTGTTTTGTTTTGTTGAAGACTCATCTTTTGAGTTGATAATTCATCTCTTCGATTGAAAATTTAGTTTTGTTGTTGAAAATTCATATTTCGGGTTGAAAATTCAGTTATTTTGTAGAAAACTTTTTTTTCTTTGTTTGTAAATTTGTCTCTTTAGGCTGAAGATTCAACTAAATTGTTAAAAAGTCCTTTTTTTGTTGAAAAATTTTTTTTAAGTTGAAAATGTATGTATTTTGTTTAAAATTTGTGTTTTTTGGTAGAAAAATAAGCCGCTTGATTGAAAATTAATTTTTTTGGTTGAAAATTCAAAAATTCATCTCTTTGATTTGAAATTTAACTATTGTTTTGAAAATTCATTTTTTTTGTTCAACTTTATTGTTTTAATTGAAAATTCAGTTATTTTGTTAAAAATTCATCTTTTTAGATTAAAATTCAACTATTTGATTGAAAATTTATGTATTTTTTGGAAAATTCATCTACATTTTGGTAGAATTTAACTGTTTTTTATTCAAAATTAAAATATTTTTTGACAGAAAAATCAACTATTTAATTGAAGGTTGAACTCCTTTGTTGAAAATTATTTTTTTTGTTGAAAATTCAAAAATTCATCTCTTTGATTTGATATTTAACTATTTTTTTGCAAAGTCATTTTTTTGTTCAACTTCATTGTTTTAATTGAAAATTCAATTATTTTGTTAAAAATTCATCTTTTTGGATTAAAATTCAACTATTTGATTGAAAATGTATTTATTTTGTGAAAAATTCACTTCCTTTTGATAGAATTTAACAGTTTTTTATTCAAAATTAAAATATTTTTTGACAGAAAAATCAGCTATTTAATTGAAAGTTGAACTCCTTTGTTGAACATTATTTTTTTGGTTGAAAATTCAAAAATTCATCTCTTTGATTTGAAATTTAACTATTTTTTTGAAAATTCATTTTCTCTGTTTAACATTATTGTTTTAATTGAAAATTCAATTATTTTGTTAAAAATTCATCTTTTTAGATTAAAATTCAACTATTTGATTTAAAATTCATGTATTTTTGGAAAATTCATCTTCATTTTTGGTAGAATTTAACTGTTTTTTATTCAAAATTAAAATATTTTTTGACAGAAAAATCAACTTTTTAATTGAAAGTTGAACTCCTTTGTTGAAAATTAATTTTTTTGGTTGATCATTTGTATTTTTGGTTGGAAATTCGAAAGTAATTTTTTCAAATGAAAATTTAACTGTTCCATTTTTGGTTTAAATTAATCTTTTTTTTTGCAAATTGAACTATTAGGTTTAAAAAGTGGATATTTTTGATCAAAAAATCATCCTTTCGGTTGAAAATTAATTTTTTGTTGTTGAAAATTCAACCATTTTGGTTGAATATTTAATTGGTTTGTTTAAAGTTCACTTTTTTGCAAAAGATTTATCACTTTAGTTTGAACATTCATTTCTTTAGTTGAAAATGTAATTTTTTTAAATTCGTTTTTTTTGTTAAACTATATTTTTTAATTGATAATTAAACCATTCCATTTTTGGTTTCAAATTTTAACTTTCAAGTTAAAAATTCAATTACTGATTGATGATTGACTCTTGACTGAAGAAACTTATATGGTTGATTATTAATCTATTTTGGTTGAGCATTCAACTATTTTTTTTGAAAATTCGTCTCTTTTGGTTCAATTAAACTGTTCTTTTGTTTTAAAATTAAAAAATGTCGTGGTTGAAATATCAGTTGTTACATTTTTTGTTGACAATTTACCTGTTTGGTTAAACATTCAACTATTTTGTGAAATATTTTTTTTTGTCAATTAATTTTGTTTGTAACTGAAAATTTAACCAATCCATTTTTAGTTGAACTTTGATCTTTTCTATTTAAAAAATTCAACTATTTCGTTAATTGATAAAATTGATGAAAAAATTCAACTTTTTTGTTGAAAATTTATCTTTTTAAGATTAAAATTCTACTATTTGGTTGAAAATTCGTTTTATATTAGTTAAAAATTAATTTTTTAAACTGAAAATTAAATTATTCAATTTTTGGTTGAAAATGTATCTCTTTGATTGAAAATGAAACTATTTTCTTGAAAATTCATTTTCTTTTAAATCAAAATTGATGTTTTAAACTGAAAATTAAACTTTTCCATTTTTGGTTGAAAATTTATCTTTTCTAGTTAAGAAAATTCAACTATTTTCTTTAAAAGTTATCTTTTTTAGATAAAAATTTATCTGTTTGGTTAAAAATTGAACTATTTTGTTGAAAATTCGTTTTCTTTCAGTTCAAAATTAATTTTTCAAACTGAAAATTAAACTATTCCGTTTTTGGACGATTTATCTTTTTTGGTTGAAAATTCAACTATTAGGTTGAAAATTGATCTTGTTTAGTTGAAAATTCACATTGTTCCAGATAATTAAAATTTTTCCAAAACAGTTTTTGCTGGTCTTATGAAGTTGTAAATTTTCCAGAAGTTAGAATCGAAACTGAATAAATCCATAGAAACACTTTTAGAAATTAAAAAAATTAATTTTAAGAATTGAATATTCTTTTTTTTAACCGAAAATTTAACTATTCCAGTTGAAGATGTATTAATTTAATTTGAAATTCATCTCTTTGACTGAAAATCCACCTATTTTTGGTTGAAACTTAATTCTTTTTGGTATAAAATTCAACTATTATATTTTTGGTTAAAAATTTAATCTTTGACATTACTGTGATTATAACTATCACTCTGTCGGAAGAGTTTGCTCGAGCAGAGCCGTCTTCTCTTAATTATCTCAATCTCATGACTAGCTTTAATCTCCTTTGATTTATAAAATTATCATGGGTCATCATTTTATATTCTCATTATAAAATGAAAGTCACTGAGATTTGAATTTTTGTTTTCGGCTGAGGAAGTTCTCGGATAGGATTAACTCACAGCGGCGTTAATGATGTTTTTCTTTCTTCCGAGGGGTAAAACGGTTTCTCTCAAAGGATTGATGAATGCGATAGTCACTCTCGAAGAAATTCTAGTTCCATCTGCTATACCGGGATATCCAGTGATTTGCGTGAATCATTTCCTAGCATCAATTGTTCGAATCCCACGCAAGTCTAGAATATATGCTCCATCACTCAATAATCCTTCTGTCTCGTCCATCAAGACCAAAATATCATTTATAATCAATAATCATTCATTATTCATATCGTTAGGTATTATTGGAACCGATAAGCTTAACCCCGGATTAAACGAATCTCAGTGGAAATTCGAATGCGGGCCAAATTAATGGTTTAGATATTTTGGCCTTGGAACGAATTCACTTTGTGAAGCTCTTCGCCTGGGGTGCTTGGTAGAGAGATTGATCAGCGACCTGGGTCGGAGCAGTGTTGTAGAACGAACAATACATTTCAATTTCAAACGGTTGAAATTCCTAACATTTTAATTAAAATTATTGCATTTTCAACAAAATAATTTAATTTTCAACAAAATAGTTGAATTTTTAACCAAAAGGATTGATTTTCCACAAAATAGTTAAATTGTCAACCATAGTGATGAATTTTCTACCAAAGAAATGAAATTGTGGCAAAGTAGTCCAACTTTCAACCAAATAGTTGAATTATCTACCAAAAAACGATGAATGTTTAAATAAAAAGATTACTTTTCTACCAAAAAAAGACGACTTTTCAAGAAAATACATGAATTTACAACAAAATGATTGAATTTTTAATCAAATAGATGCATTTTCAACAAAATAGTTAAATTTTTTATCCAAAGAGATGAATTTTCAACTAAGATGATGAATAACTAAGAAAATGAATTTTTAACAAAGTAGGTCAACTTTCAACACAATAGTTGATTTTTCATTAAATAAAATTGTTGACAAATTAGTACAAATTTCACCCTACTAGTTGAATTTTCAATTAAAAAAGGTCAATTTTCAGCCAATAATGGAATTGTTAAATTTTCAGTTAAGAATATTAATTTTCAACTAAAAAAGCGAATTTTTAACAAAATAGTTGAATTTTCAAACAATAAATTAACTTTTCGTCCAACCAAAAAAATGAATTTTCAACTAAAATGATGAATCTTCAACTGTAATAAAAAAAAAACAGTAGAATTTAACCAAAAAAGAAAAATTTTCAAACAAAAAAATGCATTTTTAACCAAGCAGTTAAATTTCCTACCATAAAAAAGTATTTTCAACAAAATACTTACATTTTCAACCAAAGAGATGAATTTTCAACTAAAATGATGAATCTTTAACAAAAAAAGGAATTTTTAATAAAGTAGTTGAATTTTCAAGGAAAACAGACCAACTTTCAACCAAAACAGATTAATTTTCAACCAAGATAGACTTTGTTAAAAATTCTTTTTTTGTTGTTGAAGATTCATCCCTTTGGTTGAAAATTTAACTATTTGGTTGAAAATTAATTTCATTTTTATTTTAAGTTACTTTTTTAAAGTGAAAATTTAACTATTACATTTTTGATTTCAAATTTTTCTTTTTTAATTGAAAATTAAATATTTGGTTGGAAATTCATCCTTTTTTGTTGAAAATTTAAGTAATTGCTTGAAAATTCATGTTTTTTTTTGAGAAATCATCTTTCTGTAGAAAATTAATCTTGTTAGTTAAAAAAACAACTTTTTGTTTGAAAATTAAGCTCTTTTTTAAAAATTCATGTGCTTCCTTGACAATTAATCTTTTTTGTAGAAATATAATCTTTTTGGTTAAAAAATCAACTTTTTGGTTGAAAATTCAACTCTTTTGTTGAATGAATCAACTCTTTTCTTCAAAATTAATTTTTTTTAGATAATTGAACTATTTGCTTAAAAATTAACTTTTTTCGAAAAGTTGTACTTTTTGTTGAAAATTTAACCATTTTGGTAGAAAACTAAAATATTCAGTTTAAAATGAAACTATTCCATTTTTGGTTGCAAATTTTTCCTTCATAAGTTAAAAATTAACTATTTGGTAGAAAATTAATCTTCTTGGTTAAAAAATCAAATTTTTGGTTAAAAATTCAACTCTTTGGTTGAAAATTCAAGTTTGGTTGCATTTTTTTTTAAATTAACATCACTTGGTTGAAGATTCAACCAATTTGTTACAAATTGTTCTTTTTAAGTTGAATTCAACTACTTGAAAATTCGTTTTTTTTGTGTTGAAAATTAGTTTTTTAAGCTCAACTATTTTTAAAAATTCATCTATTTGGTTGTGGATGAAACTGTTTTGTTAAAAATTCGTCTTTTTTGTTGAATTTAACTGGTTGATAATTTTTTCTTCCAAGTAATTTTTTTACTGCAAATTTGACTATTCCACTTTTGGTTGTAAAAACATCTTTTTTAGTTGAAAATTCAACTATTTGGTTGAAAATTCATGTATTTTGTTGAAAATTCGCCTTTTGATTGAAAATTCATCTTTGTAGGTTAAAGATTCAGCTATTTGGTGAAAAATTCAACTATTTTGTTGAAAGTTCAATTATTGCGTTAAAAATTAAACTATTTTGTCAAAGTCATCTAATTTTTTCGAAAATTCAACTTTTCATAATAAAAATTGTACTTTTTTCTAAAAAAATTCGCCTTTTTCTCTAGGAAATTGAATTGTTTGGATGAAACTGCTACTACTAAATGTTTTTTAATGTATAGCATTCCTGAAAATAAAAACAAGAATCCAACGACCAAATTTGGACAACCACCATAAAATGCTCCTATTGTAACTCAAAAAAAAGCTTTTTCTTTAAAAAAAAAAAAAAATTTCTTCGGATTAAAATAAAAAAGAGGAAAGAAAAATGAGACGGCAACCAACCAAATCCCCGTCCTTCTCTCCTTTTATTTCTTTCGTCTTTTTTGTATTGTGATTTGATAATAATAAAAAAAAAATTTAAATAAAAAAAAAGAAAAGGAAGGGGGTTTGGTTGGTTGCCTTCTCATTTTTGTTTTTGTCCAAAGAAAAACAATTTTATTTTTTTTTTCAAATTACAATAGGAGCATTTTATGGTGGTTGTCCGAATGTGGTCGTTGGATTCTTTTCTTTATTTTCAGGAATTCCATACATTAACTTGAGTATTGGACGTTAAATAGGATTTTGAATTTATTTTAATCCAATCTAAAATTCTTCAATTTTAAATGTGTTTTTGTCGATAATATTGGTAATTAATGTATCAACACGGATTTGTTCATTTTTTGATCAAGGAAATGTCACGTGTTACAAAAATCTTTACAACCCCCCTGCTATATGACTCTTTGTGACGTGTTTCTAAAGAAGAACCGACATTCACGTTCGTTGATAAAAAAGTCGAATGAAAATATGAAATAAGGATCAAGGAAAGGTTAACACGTTCCTCAAGAACGCTTATATAGAATTTTGTTTATGTAAATTGTTAACTATAAAACTCATGAGAGGAAATCGGAATAAAGTCACGAGTGCCAAAAAACCTGGCTTAATCCGCGTGAAAAACTAAATCATAATAATCTCATCAATGCAGGACCATGCGTTGGACCAGGAACCTCCTCTCATTCCCATAAGAATGAGCCACTTTTCTCCAAGTGTCATTGAAGGAATTTATTATTCCCCGCGGCCTGGCAATTCAGCGATATACCTTTGTGGCCTTTTTGGTTTTTCCGCCGGTGACTGACCCTTATAAGAAGGAAGCAATCCTCTTAAGCGGTTTGTTTCATTGGTTGGAGGAGTTTGGTGAATTTCTATGGTTTCTATAGATGTACACTATTTTATGAAAGCTGTATGGGTTTTAGTAGTATACTGTATATAATCATGTAGCACGTGCCATCGTGTCAGGCTGGCTAAAATTAAAGGAAAGAGAGCCGACCAACCCCTCCAATCCCCTCCCCTCTTTTACACCCCTCCTGAGCTATATACCAGCTGGCAACCGGAAGTAGTATAAGAAGCCATCCAGCAAGAAAATAAAGGCACCGCGTGAGGGGCGAGAAACTCACAAGGACCGTTGCACCCCGTGGCCCACTTTTATTTTCGCTCCTTTATTTTCCTCCTATTGGCTGCTGGGGTCCCCTTCTTGAACCCAATAAAAATCGGATAGAGGTCCCCTTTCAGGAATATTATGTATGGGGTATCAGTCAAAATTTTTTTGAGGTTGCTTCTGTCAAAGGGCATCACCGTATATTCGTATAAGCATGGGAAAAGTGGTTTCAAATCAAAATTGAGCAAAAGTCAAAAGTTAAAATGGTGCAATTCGAATTTTAGGGTTCTAAATTCTAAATTCATTTTCACTTCATAGTCAGCTAACTTCACTTCATTAACTACTGAGGGGAAAACAATGGATCAAATGCATGGGATTCGATCCATTTTTGCTTCCTCACAGAGGAAGCTTTCTACGGTGACATTTTCCAAAAAATTTAAATTCATTTAATTAAACCTTCCTCAATGAATTGATGAAATTTGGAGGGCTTATTTTCCCCACTAATATCTTGAAACTGACTAAAGGATTTCTAAAAATATTTATTGCATTTTTTTAGCACTCAATAATATTTTTCAAATCGGTTTTTTATAGTAAAACTTTTTTCATTAGCATAATTCAAAGTTGATGCAAGATCAAAAAAGATTTGTTGATTCGAGACGAATCGATTGACCTATAATATCAATACATTTTACTGAAGTGTAAGGAGGCTATGGTAATGCATAATATTTAAAAATACGGTTTTTCACAGTAAAAATTTTTTCTTTAATATAATTCAAAGTTGATGCAAGAATATAAAAGATTCCTTGGTTTCGAGACGAATCGATTGACCTACAATATTAATACATTTTATTAAAGAGTAGGGAAGTTATGGTAATTTAT
>CAKNYM010046864.1:23903-58069 GCA_932195095.1 Andricus curvator | reverse complement strand
TTGATTCGAGACGAATTGATTGACCTATAATATTAATACATTTTATTGAAGAGTAAGGCAGCTATGCTAATGCATAATATTTGAAAATGCGGTTTTTTAAAGTAAAACTTTTTTCTTCAACATAATTCAAAGTTGATGCAAGAATATAAAAGATTCCTTGGTTTCGAGACGAATCGATTGACCTACAATATTAATACATTTTATTCAAGAGTAGGGAAGTTATGGTATTTTATATATTTTTAAAATAGATTTTTATATTAAAAATTTTCTCTTTCTCATAATTTAAAGTTGATGCGAGAATAGAAAAGTTGTGTTGATTCAAGATGAAGCGATTGACCTATATAACATTGATAAATTTTATTAAAGAGTAAGGAAGTTGTGGTAATGCATAATATTTGAAAATATGGTTTTTTATAGTAAAACTTTTTTCTTCAACATAATTCAAAGTTGATGCAAGAATATAAAAGATTTCTTGGCTCGAGACGAATCGATTGACCTATAATATTAATACATTTTATTGAAGAGCAAGGAAGCTATAGTAATGCATAATATTTGAAAATACGGTTTTTTATAGTAAAACTTTTTTCTTCAACATAATTCAAAGTTGATGCAAGAACAGAAAAGATGTGATGATTTGAGAAGAAACGATTGACCTATAATGTTAATACATTTTATTAAAGAGTAGGGAAGTTATGGTAATTTATATATTTTGAAAATCGGTTTTTTATTGTCAAACTTATTTCATTAGCATAATTCAAAGTTGATGCAAGAATATAAAAGATTCCTTGGTTCGAGACGAATCGATTGACCTATAATATTAATACATTTTATCAAAGAGTGGGGAAGTTATGGTAATTTATATATTTTGAATATCTGTTTTTTATAGTAAAACTTTCTCCATTAACATAATTCAAAGTTGATGCAACAACAGAAAAAATGTGTTGATTCGAGACGAATTGATTGACCTATATTCTATAATATTAATACATTTTATAGAAGAGTAAGGAAGCTATGCTAATGCATAATATTTGAAAATACGTTTTTTTTATAGTAAAACTTTTTTCTTCAACATAATTCAAAGTTGATGCAAGAATATAAAAGATTCCTTGGTTTCGAGACGAATCGATTGACCTACAATATTTATACATTTTATTAAAGAGTAGAGAAGTTATGGTATTTTATATATTTTTAAAATATTTTTTTATAGTAAAACTTTTTTCACTTACATAATTTAAAATTGATGCAAAAACGGAAAAGATTCCTTGATTCGAGGCAAATCGATTGATCTAAAATATTAATACACTTTATAAATAGGGAAAGAACAAAATATAAAATTTTGCAGTTTCATTATTTTTCAATAAACTTTGTTTCTGTATATATAAATATTCATACAAGATTTTATAACCGCGTAAACAAAGTGTATTTTGTATCTTCGAAATTGACTGAAAATGGAGCAACCTACCACCTGCTTTAAAAAGATGAGTTTTTCTTCATTTTATACCAATTTATATTAATTTCTGCTGAAATAAAATTTTTCTTCATGTAATGATAGAAGTGAGGTTGGGGGGGGGGGGGTAAATCGTTCAAGACATTTTGAGGTGTTGGAAAACTCGAAAATTAAACTGATGGCGTCTCCCTTCACGCCTTATTTTCAAAGAATCCTAAATGCATTTTTAAACTCTCCCAAAAACAAAAATATAATATTGCAGTTCAATTAATATAACTATTTTAATATTGCAAGCAGGAGAAAATTTAATATATGTCTATATATAACTCTTTTTCAAACCTAAAGAGCCTATTTGAAGAAAATAATAATGCTTCAGGGAATTTCAAGGATTTTCAAATATTTTAGGATCTTTTTCCGCTCTCCATTAGTAGGAATTTTCAATTGATTTTGATGGTTTCGAAGGAATTTCAAAATTTTTTCAAGAAATCCTCACATTTTAAAGCTTTTCGCAAATTGCCAGGGATTAAAAATTATATTATTACATTGACGCGTCTTTTTCAAAGACTCCTAAATGCATCTTAAATTCTCCCTAAAACTTATAATATTGCAGTTTAATTATTATAACTATTTTAATACTTCAACCAGGAGCAAATTTCATCTAGATCTATATATAACTCTTTTTCAAATTAAAAGAAACTAAAAAAAAAAAAAAAAAAAAAAAAAAAAAAAAAAGACGTATTGGCTCCTGTTTTAGAGGTAGGCCAGGATTCGGCTTTGGGCACATATTAACTCCTATCAAATACAACGCTGCTGAAGGCTGGTAACCTTCTCAGCATAAATCACCAACCAATTGAGACTCTCGGTTTCCTTTCTCTGTCCTCACATCCACCCCCCCCCCACGCAGTAACAGAAGTATTGGTGGGACTGACGTTACAGATAGACTATCCACCGTACGACGAATAATCACTTAACTTGGACATGATTTCGGCTCGCAAAACAAATTTCGCGCATAAAGGTGTTAGTTGGGTGTACAATCTAAACATGAATAATACAAACAATAAAGTAGCCTCGGAATGGACTGAAACTTGGATCGACAAAATGCATACACACGGTAAACGTAAAGGTCGAATTTCAGGCGATGAATGGAGACTGGGTGTCTGGAATGCTAGAGGAGTGAATGACCTTAAAATAAGAGAACTGCGAGAAACTATGCATGCAAGGAAACTAGATATTTTATGTGTACCTGAGACGAAGAAAAAGGGTTGCGAAAGTAGAAACATAGAAAATGGGGTGTTGAAAGGCGGTTTTGAAATATGGTCAGGAGTAGGTAGTGAATCAAATCGTATTCAAGGGATCGGTTTAATTATGAATAAAAAAGCAAGACAGCATCTCAAAGATCATGATTTTGTATCTCCCAGATTGTTGTGGGCTAGAATGAAGGTAGGAATCAGAAGGTTATTTATCATAGCGTGCTACGCCCCAGTTGACAGTGAGCCGCGAGAAGTCAAAGACGCTTTCTGGGACACTTTAAATGACACAATAAGTACTTGCGATCCAGGTGAAAGAATAATTCTGCTAGGAGATATGAACGGATGGGTCGGCGTTCAACGTCAGGATACAGATACAGAAAGGGTACTAGGTAAATTTGGGGATCCAAGAAAAAATTATAACGGGGAAAAATTAGTTAGCTTATGCCTAGAAAAGGGCCTATTTATTACCAATACTTGGTTTCGACATAAAATGATCCACACGTACACTTGGTGTAAAGGAAATAACCGCAGTGTAATTGACTTCGTTATTGCGGATGAAAGACTAAGAGAACTAGTCAAAGATACAAGAGTCATGAGGGGATCCGAATGCAATACTGATCATTATCTTTTAATCTCTAAAATAAACTTAGGCCGGGGATGGAAAAGAAAGAGAACAGAAAAAACGAAACAAACTCGAATAAAGATTGAAAATTTACAGAAACCGGAAGTGCGAATAGAGTTTCAAAATAAGTTAAGCGAACGCATAGATAGGGCAACTTGGGAAGCGCTTACGAGCATTAAAGATATAGAGGGCGCGTGGGCTTTATTACGGGATATCATTGTTAAAACTGCAATTGAAGTGTGTGGTACGGCAGTGGTAGGAAGAAAGTCTGGTGATGCATGGTGGAATGATGAAATTCAAGCAGCCCAGCGAGAAAAGAAAAAAGCGCACAAGAGAACATTAAACATGACAGGTCTTAGCGATGAGGAGAGAAATAGACTCAAAAATGATTACAAAGACAAAAAGAGGAAAATGAAACTAGTCAAGGAGAGTAAAGAAAAAATCAGAACAGAAGAAGAGAACAAAATACAAAACGGCTTTGGAGGAATAATGAAACTACTATATAAACAGTTGAAGGAAAGTAAAAGTACAGAGTTTGCTAGCATGAGAAACAGCAAAGGTGAAATGCTATATGATATAGACGGGATAGTAGACGCTTTAAAAGACTCTTTTAAAGAACTATTAGGAGGTGAAGATATAGGACAACAAAACTGCGACATAGAACATAATGCATTAGAAAACCCAATTGAAAAAGTCTGTGTCACTGAGGTCCGAGACATAATTAAGAACTTAAAAAACGGTAAGGCTGCTGGCATAGACAGTATTAGTGCTGAAATGCTCAAATACGGTGGCGAGTACACACCTCACAGGTTGTGCGAATTAATAAATTTATGTATCGAGACGGGGAAAGTCCCAGACGATTGGAAAAAAGCGATTATCGTACCAATATACAAAAGAAAGGGAGATAAAAACAACTGCAGTAATTACAGAGGTATCAGCCTACTAAGTACCGTAAGTAAAATATACTCAAAAATACTTATTCGTAGGGTAATGGAAATCACAGAAGAAAAAATATGGGAAGTCCAAAGTGGATTTATGCCAGGAAGATCATGTACAGATCAGATATTTAGCCTAAGACAGATCACAGAAAAAAGCTTGAGAGTAGGAAAGAAAGTTTTCTGTGCATTTATTGACCTAGAAAAAGCATTTGATACGGTAAATAGAAGTAAACTTTGGGAAGTTCTTAAAGAATACGGAGTAAATGGAGGGCTCCTGCAAGCAATAAAAACAATATATACAGGTAGTAAAGCGAGCGTAAGGGTAAACGGGAAACTGAGTGACTGGTTCGATATTACGCAAGGCGTGAAACAAGGATACGTTATGTCCTCGTGGCTATTTATCATATTCATGGATAAGTGTCTAAGAACTGCACTCTTCGACGAAGAAGGTGTAGATCTCCAAACAGTTAAGGTACGTGGGTTAGCTTTCGCAGATGACAAGATTGTTATGGCAGAATCAGTCGAGGACTTGCAAAGAATGTTGAATAAACTTCATACAAGCATGAAGGACATGGGACTCAAAATTAACGTAAATAAAACAAAAATCATGGTGTTTGAGGGAAAGAGTGAGAAAACAATGTGCAACATTGTCCTAAATGATGAGAGATTAGAACAAGTTGACAAGTACGTATATCTAGGTAGTCTATTCACTAGCGACGGAAAAATAGATGGGGAGTTAGATAGGCGCATAAATAAGGGTAAACAGGTTATCGGTAGAGCAGGGTCCATCCTAACAAATAAAAACATATCAAAAAAAGCTAAAAGGGCCATACAAAATTCTATATTCGTACCGACTGTACTATACGGTAGCGAGACATGGACCTGTCAAGAAAAGGACAGGAGTAAAATTAACGCGATCGGCATGAAACCTCTGCGCATAATATGCGGGAAAACACTAATGGACAAAGTCCGAAACGAGACAATCCTCAAAGAATGTGGTGCAAAAGAGACAATAGTTGACACATGGGAAAGAAATCAGTTAAGATGGTTCGGACATCTTGAAAGAATGAAAGATGAACGACTGACCAAACAAGTGTATAAAGGTAAAGTAAATGGCAGAATGCCCAGAGGTAGACCGCCAAAAGAATGGTTAGAATCTGTAAATGAGACATTAATCCGTAGAGACATAAGAAGCCATAGGAACACAAGAGCTTGCATGAAAAAATGCATGGACGTGAAGGAAGCTAGAGTAGTATGCCAGGACAGAAAAGTGTGGCGACAAATAGTTTGTAAACAGAGTGACAGTAGAATGAATGACGCCTGAAACAAAGATCTTGGATACTAATGGGCCCAAGTGGAGAACCATACATAACAATTCTGTGAGGCTCTTCACTTGGGGTGATCGCTAGAGAGATTGATCAGCAACCTGGGTCGGAGCAGTGTTGCGGAGTAAACGTGTCATTTAAATAAATAACACGAGAATTCCAGATCAATCTAAAATATATATACCTAACACTTATATACCTATCCACCTCATACCTATATTCCTACCTACCTTATACCTATATACCCATATGCACACTACTATTCTCCAACCGAGCAAGTCACGCCTACCCCGAAAGGGAAATGGCTTAATGGTATAATAATAATAATAATAATAGAAGATTAAGGAAGTTATGCTCATTTATAATATTTGAATCATCTGTTTCAAACAGAAAAACTTTTTTCATCGACATAATTAAAAGTTGATGCATAAATAGAAAAGATTTTTTGATCATAAATTTTCAAATAGAATAATTCTGACAATTTTTGTAAAGAAATCATAAAGCTGGGAAAGGGATAGGGTGCGACAGAACTTTTCCCTTCCCTTTTCCAGCTCGAAAAATTATCATTTCGAATACAAAATTTGATTTGTCTTTGTATTTAAAAATTTTTTTGTATTATTTTGTAATTTTGTATTTTTTGTACATTTCTATTTTTAAATTGATCAAAATGAAGACTTTGGTTTGTCTATTATTGAAAAAATAGCTAATGCTTCCTCTATGAGGAAAGCATTAAATAGTCTGCACATTTCAACTTCACATTTTTGCCCCATTTTGTTAATATCTTGGTAAAAACTAATTTTTTCCATATAAGTGTA
The DNA here is from genome assembly GCA_932195095.1 of Andricus curvator. Lineage (NCBI taxonomy): Eukaryota > Metazoa > Arthropoda > Insecta > Hymenoptera > Cynipidae > Andricus > Andricus curvator. The sequence goes on along the minus strand of CAKNYM010046864.1, from coordinate 51,672 downwards.
TTTGAAAAAAAGTTTTTATTTTTTAAGAACTATTTAATGCAATAATAAAATTATAATAGTTTTTATTAATTACGAAGATATTACAAAAGAAAAGTTTTGTTCCATGCATTTGGTCCATTGTTTCCCCCTCAGCACTTAACGAAGTGAATTTAGCTGATGGCTGAAGTGAAAATACCTAATATACATTAAATAATTCCAATTTGACTATTAATAAATATAATCTTCGAATTTAAATTTTGGTCAGTTTTCAATTCGATCCTTCTGGATTTAGATATTCTGAATTTTTCGTTTTCAGTTTGAAATGTACAAAACTGTTTGGTTTTTAAATTTCTCGAAATTCTGGAATATCAAATTGAAAGACTTGATAGTTGCACAATTTTCATTTTAAAGGATTTTTGATTAAACTATTTTGAAATAAATGAATCCAGAAAAATTCAAAGTAATGAAAATTTCAAAACATAATTTTTCAAATTCAAGCCCTAAACATGAGAAGAATTTCGAACTAATTGAAAATTGAATTCATTTTATTTTAAAAAGTTCAAAAATATTGAACATTTTAAACTCAAATTAAAAAAAAAAATCTAATTGAAATATGGCTTAAAAAGTGCAATTTCAAACATTGAAATCATACGAAATATCGTTTTTTTAATAACGAATGTTTCAAATTGAAATAACGTTCGTTATTATCTTGTTGGTTAAAATATCAACTTTTTGGTTGAAAATTCAACTGTATGGTTAAATGTCGAAATCTTTTCTTGAAAATTCATTTGTTTTAAGATACATCATTTAAGTTGAAAATGTATCTTTCTGGTTGAAAATTTAACTATTATGTTGAAATTTGTTTCGTCAAAAATTAATTTTTTAACTGTAATTATAACGATTCCATTTTGAGTCGAAAATTGATCTTTTTTAGTTGAAAATTCGTGTATTTTATGGAAAAAAAATTTTTTGATTAAAAATACAACTGGGTGGTTGAAAATTAATCTGTTTTGGTTAACGATTCATGTACTTTGTTGAAAATTCGTCATTTTTCTTTGAATTAAACTGTTTTTGTTTTGAAATTAATATATTTTCTTGTTGAAATATTAACTGTTTGGTTGAAAATTACCTTTTTTATTGAAAATGCATATTTTTGATTGAAAATCCATTTTTTAAATTGAAAATTCAACTATTTTGGTAGATCATCGCAAAATTAATCTGTTTTGGTTGAGAATTCAACTATTTTGTTGAAGATTCGTCTTTTTTGTTGAATTTAACTGTTTTTGGTTTAAAATTAAAATCGGTTTTTATTGAAATATTAACTATTACATGTTCCGTTCAAAAATTATTTCTATAGTTGAAGAATCGACGACTTGGTTTACTCGTAAAGTTTAACTACTTTGTAAAAACTTCATTTTTTCGTTGAAGATTCATCATTTAAGGTGAAAATTCAACTATTATATTTGGCCGTAAATTAACTTTTTTGTTGAAAATTCAACTGTTTTGTCGAGAATTTCTCTTTTTGGCTTGAAATTCAACAATTTTCTAGATAATTAAACTATTTCGTTGAAAATTAAACTATTTATTTGAAAATTTAACTATCAAATTTAAATGATCATATAAGCATGAATTCAGCGACAGAAAATGGAAATTTAAAAAATCCAGTTTACTTATAATAATAATCATAATCTTCTAATTTAAATTTTGGTCAGTTTTAAATTTAATAATTTTAGATTTAAATATTCTGAAGATTTTTTTTTCAATTTTAGACGTACAAAATTATCTGGTTTCTCAAATTCTTCGAAATCATAGAATATCAAATTAAAAGACTTGATAGTTAAACGATTTTCCTTTTATCTTTTTTGTTGAAAATTCATATTCTCGGTTGAAAATTCAACTACTTCAGTAGAAAATAAAATTTTTGGTTTTAAATTAAATTTTTGGCAGAAAATTAATCATTTTGGTTGAAAAATTAACTTTTTAGTTAAAAATTCAACTTTTTGTTTGAATTTTAAACTGTTTTCTTCAAAATCTATTTTGTTTTTGATAAAGATTCATTTTAGTTTAAAATTCATCTCTTTGGTTAAAAAATCAACTGCTTGGTTTAAAGTTGAACTATTTTGTAAAAAGAAAAATTTGTTTGTTGAAGATGAAAATTCATATTTGCTGGTTGAAAATTCATCTGTTTTTTTAGAGAATTCGTATTTTTGTCTTGAAAATTCATCAATTTTATAGAAAATTAAACTATTGTCTTGAAAATGAACTTTTTTGTTCAAAATTCATATTTTTGGTTGAAAATTCAGCTATTTTGGTATAAAATTAAAATGTTTGAATAGTTGAATTTTCGAACAAAAAGATTAATTTTCTATCAAAAACAAAACGAATTTTCAACAAAAGACAAGAATTTTTAACCAGAAAAGTGAATAAAAATCATTCTAAACCAAAAAAAAAAATTTTTTTAATAAAAATAGCTGAAGTTTCAACCCAACTTTTTCAAAAAATTTGGAACGCTTTGAAATTGAAACGATAGAATTTTATCTCCTTTCTAATTAAATTTCCCAATTTCCAAAATTTTATCCTGATATATTTGCATTTTCATTCAATTCGAAATATTGTCCTTTTTTCAAAATTTTACCTAATCTAAAACTGATTTAGATCGTTTTCAATTCAAAATCGTTCAATATGTTCTTTTTTTAAATTTCAAACTATCTTAATTTGAAATTGTTCATTATTCTTTCATAATTTTTTAAAACTTTATTTAAAAAAATTTGTTTTAATAATAAATTTATGAATTTTTTGTGGTTTAACTTTACGAAATAAAAATCCAGAGACGAGAACGCGCGCCACGCACGCGTGGATTTACTGCTCGTTTTTAATATTCCGAAAGTGTTCAAAAAATTTCAAAATAACATTTTTATGTTAGTTTTTATTTATTTTATTATGACGAAGAAGAAATATATCACTGGGATTTACTGTTCTTATCTACTTCGACCCTAACTAATAAATGTCTTAATGTTGGTTAGTTTGCACTTAAAGACGAAGTCGGCGCCTCTAGTTTCAAGGTTGCTTTTTATCTAATTTCAGGATTTCGAACTAAGAATTTTAGTACTTGAAAGATTCTAATCGCTAGAAAGATTTTTCCCATTTTCCCAGGAAATCTTGTGGAAAGAGAGAAACCAAATGTACCCTCCAACCTGAAACTCTGCACCCTCTAAGTCGTAAATTCCATTCTTTTCCAAGAAATTTGAAAGCTATCCACCCAGTAGAATTCTAGAATCTAGGTTCAACGATTTTAATTGAAAGAACTCGAATGCAATAAAATTTTAGAGACTCGTAACATTTTTATATCCCAAAAGATATAAAACAGAGAAAAATTCCCGAAACTCAATTTCAACACTTTCTGTATAAAAATTCAAATCATTTTTCAAATGCTCTAACCGAGGAATTAATTGACGGGATTTTTGGTGTAACGTTACCCAAAATTGTATAAAAATTTTAACAAAAATAGATTTTTAATTAAAGCAAATGAATTTTCAACACAAAAAGACGAATTTTCAACCAAATAGTTGAACTTTTCAACAAATGGTTTAATTTTCAAGTCAAGAAGACGAATTTTTTCGAAGACAGATGAATTTTCAAGACAAAATTTCATTTTCAACCAAGAAAGATGACTTTTCCACCATTAAACGAAAAAAAATTTTAATAACTTCAATCCTCAACTAAAAAGATGAATTTTTTATAAAAGAAAAAATGAATTTCAAGTCAAACACTTGAATTTTCAACTACAAGGATATTTTTTGAACCAAATATGGATTCGTAAAATTTTCAGTTAAAAATATCATTTTTAACAACAAAAAAAATACAATTTTCAACCAGTTGAACGGAACCAAAAAAGATGAATATTCAATGAAATAGATGAATCCTCAACCAAAACGATCAATTTTCAACAAATAAGAATAATTTTCTAAACAAAAAGTCGAATTATCAACAAAATACATTAATTTTTTACAAAATAGTTCAATTTTCAACTTTTCAACTTTTTCAACTTCAAAAAGGATTCTTTTCCAATCGTAAATATAAAAGTTCATTGCCCAGAAAAAAATTAATTTTTAAGAAACAAAAAATCGAGTTTTCAACGAAAAAGTTAAATTTTCAACCAAAGAGGTGAATCTTGAAAAAAAAAAAAATTTTTAACAAAGTAAAGTTCAAGTTTTAACCAAGTAGTTGAATTTTAAATAAAAAAGATACATTTTTAACCAAACAGTTAAATTTTCTACCGAAAAGATGAATTTCCCAAGAAGAAAATTAATATTCTACCCAAAAAAAGGAATTTTAACCAAATACATACATTAATTTTCAATTTAATTTTTTTCAACCCGAATGTATGATTACGCAACAAAAACTTCAATTTTCATTAAAATAGTTTAATTTTTAACTGAAAATATGTATTTTCAAGAAAAAAGGTAATTTTGAATTTTCAAACAAATAATTGCATTTTCTGCCAAATTATTGAATTTTCAAACCAAAAAGATAAGTTATCTACAAGCCAGATGAATTTTCAACACGAAAATATGAATTTTCAACAAAAAAGTTAATTTACGACAAAATAGTTATATTTTTGTAAAAATAGTTCAGTTTTTGTAAAAATAGTTTAATTTTTATTCTCGTTTTTATTCAAATAGATTAATTTTTAACCAACATTATGAATTTCCTACAAAAAAGTTAATTTTCTACCAAATTGTTGTATTTTTAGCCAAAAAGATGAATTTTTTAGAAAACAGTTGAATTTTAGGTCCAAAAGTATTAGTTTTAAACTAAAATTACGAATCTTCAATAAAAAAAAAATCAAATGTAGTTTAACTTTAAACCAAGTAGTTGATTTTTCCACATGAAAATGAAATCTCAAGCAACAATGTGATATTTATTTTTTCAATTAAAAAAGCTTTGAATTTGAAATGAAAAATAGTTGAATTTAACCAAAAAAGACAAATTTTACAAAAAATAGTTGAATTCTCAACCAAAACAAAATTAATTTACCACCAAAGAGGTCATCAAAAAGGATGATCATTTTTCTACAAAAAAGACGAATTTTCAACAAAATAGACGAATTTTAAACTAAATAATTTAATTTTCAAATAGGAAAAATCAACTTTGAATTAGAAATATAAGTTTTTTAACCATAAATGGAATAGTTACATTTTTAGTTACAAAAATTAATTCTCAACCAAAAAAAAAAAAAGATTTTTCAAAAAAATAGTTAAATTATCAACCAAAAAGATGAATCTTTGACCAAAAACCAAATAAGTTGTGCTTTTGACCAAACGAGATGAATTCTGAATGAAAAATATAATATTAGACTTTTTAACCAAAAATAATTAAATTTTCTCATAGGGCTAAGAATTTGAAATCACTTGAAATTTTTTAAATCTCTTGAAATTATTTAAAGTCCTTTAAAATCCCTTGAAAAATTACCTTTGGAAATCGTAAAAATCCATTAACATATGTAGACATTATTAAAAATCCCTTAAAAATTGATCTTATTCATTAAAGTTGGAATTTAAATAAAATCCTTCAAAGCTTGTGAAATTTTTTGAAAAACCTTAAAATCCCTTAAACTCTTTAAAATCACTAAAAATTCCTTGAATTTTAATTTAATTTAATTTATTTTCCAACTTTCTCTTGAAATCCCTTGAATTCTTTGGAAATCCTACAAAATTCATTGAAATCCTTTGCATTTTTTTTAAATCATTCAAAATTCTTTCGAATCCCTTGTAATTCCTTGAAACATTCCCTTTGGAAATCGTAAAAATATATCAAAATAATTGAAAATAATTTGAAATTCCATACAAATAAATTAAATTGAACTTATTCACTCTTTGATCTCCCTTGAAATTTTTGAAATTCCTTAAAATTTCCTGAAATGTTTGGAAATATTTGAAATCCTCTAGAATCCCTTAAAATGTTTGAAAATCTTAAGAAATTCCTTGAAATCCTTGGAAATATTTCAAATCTTCTAACTCATTTGTTGAATAATTTTTGTCGGAAAAAAGATCTTCTCCTTTCGCTCCGCTGGAAATCGAACCACAGAACTACTTATTTCCGGTCAAGTGCTTTTCCATTAAGCTACTAGAGAGATCGAGAGAAGAAACTTTTTCCAGAAATGCATTATTTTGCTTGATGGTGCAAATCAAATTTTTCAATGAATCTGTATTATCATTAGAGAATAACATAAAATATTTAACGTCTTTTCAGACTATATGGAGCTATGAAAGAAAAATTATTTTAATTACTTTTCTTTAAAAAAAGATCTTCTCCTTTCGCTCCTCTGGGAATCGAACCACAGAACTACTAGTCTGAGAAGACGTTAAATATTTTCTGTTATTCTCTCATGATAATACAGATTCCTTGAAAAATTTGATTTGCACCATCCAGCAAAATAATGCGTGTGTTTCTGAAAAAAGTTTCTTCTCTCGATCTCTCTAGTAGCTTAATGGAAAAGCACCTGACCGGAAATCAGTAGTTCTGTGGTTCGATTCCCTACGGAGCGAAAGGAGAAGATCTTTTTTCAGAAAAAAATTATTTAAAATAATTTTTCTTTCATAGCTTCATCTAGTCTGAAAAGACGTTAAATATTTTCTGTTATTCTCTAATGATAATACAGATTCCTTGAATCATTTTTCGAAATTCTCTAATTCGTTTAGGGGTTCTCTATATTCTACATCTCAGTTTCAATATTTTAACATTACTGTTTTACAATTATTTTCTATAATATTTTTTCTTTATCTTGAAAAAGTTACAAGAAATTCATTATAGAAAAAGCCAAAGGGAAATCATTATACACCTATACTGAATTTCCTATATTTTTTCGTAAGGAGGGATTACAAGGAATTGCAGGAGTAATTGTTTATGAAAATTTAAATAATTTAAAAAAAATTCCAACTTAGTTACATTTTTTACAAAATTTAAAAAATTGAAAAAGGGTCAAATATTTTAAATTTTGTAGCCTTGAGGTTGAAAGGATTTGGGGAAAAAATTCCGAGATGCTTCTGATATTTGAACCTGTTGTGGAGACAGGTCATTTTGCACCCTCGGCGCCTCCCAGGGTCCGACCATAATTTTGCCAAGTCCGCCCATCATGAATAGTACAGTGTCTGCGAAAACCGAAATTTCTCCGAGTCAGGAAGAAGCGCAATATTAGTTCAACGACACAAAGGCGATAATTTATGATCTATCCCTTGATCGATGTTGGTTTATGACTCCATTGTACCTTTTCCTTTATTTCGATAATGCCCCGAAGCAAAGAAAATTAGAATTTGTCCCAAAAAAAATTGCAAGGGACACCTGTGCCCACCAGGTAGGCTCATTATCAAACAATTAGGTATCAATTGTAAGCAACCCACAATCCGATTTATTACCTTTGCAATAATATTCTAACTTTTCCCCTTTCTTCTACCGCAATCCTCGGACCAATTTTTTATTTTGCCCTGATTAGGGAATTTAGACTTTAGAGGTCAAAATAATCACAAAATAGGGGAAATAGGGTTATTTTTCAGAAAATAGGGGAATAATAAAGGAATAAATTCTTTTAATCAAATTAATGCAGGTACCATATGCGATGTAGTTAAATTTTCAAAGAAAAAGATTGATCTTGAAACCAAAAAAAAGCATTTTCAAAAAATTACTTGAAGGTTTGAAGCCAAAAAGAGGAATCATTTAGAAGACTTGTATTTTTAACCAAAAAAGGACGAATTTATAACAAAATACATGCATACCAAAGCAGATCAATTTTTAACAAAATAGTTGAATTTTTAACCAAATAGTTGAATTTTTAATCAAATAGTTGAATTTTCAACCAAAACAGTTGATGTTCAAACCAGAAACATGAATTCTTACCAAAAAAGTTCACTGTAAAAAATTATTTTGGGATTTTCCCCAAAAAATACGTACTTTAAAAATAGGAAATTTCCTCAAAAATAAATTTGGAAAAATTTCCAAATTTATTTGGGAATTGTACTTTAAAAATTGGAAATTTTCCCAAAAATAAATTTGGAAAAATTTCCAAATTTATTTGGGAATTGTACTTTAAAAATAGGAAATTTTCCCAAAAATAAAGCTGGAAAAATTTCCAAATTTATTTGGAAATTGTACTTTAAAAATAGGAAATATTCCCAAAAATAAATTTGGAAAAATTTCGTAATTTATTTGGGAATTGTACTTTAAAAATAGGAAACTTTCCCCAGAATGAATTTGAAAAAATTTCCCAATTTATTTGGGAATTTTACTTTAGAATTAGGAAATATTCCCAGAAATAAATTCGGAAAAATTTTCTAATTTATTTGGGAATTTTGCTTTAAAATTAGGAAATATTTCCAAAAATAATTTTGGAAAAATTTCCTAATTTTTTAAGAAACAGTACTTTAAAATTGGGAAATTTTCCCAAAAATAAATTTGGAAAAATTTCCAAATTTTTTTTGGAGTTTTACTTTGAAATTAGGAAATTTGTCCGAAAATGGATTTAGAAAAATTTTCTAATTTATTTCGTAATTTTACTTCAAAATTAGGAAATTTTCCCAAAAATAAATTTGGAAAAATTTTCTAATTTATTTGGGAATCGTATACTGTAAAATTAGGAAATTTTCCCAAAAATAGATTCGGAAAAAATTTCTGAATAATTTGAGAATTAAACTTTAAAAAAGAGATGAATTTTTAACCAAAAACATACATTTTTAATATAGTAGTTCAACTTTCAACCAAGCAGTTGAATTTTCAATCAAAATATTTGAATTTTTTAAGTTCAAGTGGCTTTTTTAACCAAAATAAAATTTCTAATAAAGAGGTGAATTTCGAACAAAACAAAAAACTAATTTTCAAGCAAAGAGGTAAACTTTCAACCAAAAACATCAATTTTTAACAAATTAGTTCATCTTTCAACCAAACAGTTGAATTCACAACGAAAAGTATAATATTTGAAATTTCAACTTAAAAATAGGAATTTTCAACTATTCAAATAGTTGAATTTTCAGTTAAAAAACTTAATTTTTAATCAAAAAAAAAACAATGAATTGTTAGCAAAATAGTTCAATTTTCGACCAAAAATGATGACTTTAGCAAAATAGTTGAATATTCAAAAAATAATTAGGTTTTTAACAAAATAGTCAAATTTCTAACAAAATTGTTAAATTTTCAACCAACAAGATTAATTTTGGACCAAGCTTCTATAAAAAAAGACAAATTTCCAACTTATCCAATATATAGGACAAAGTTTCAACCAAACACGGAATAGTAAAATTTTTAGACAAAGAAAGGTTAAAAAATAAATAAATTCTCAACAAAGTTTTTAAATTTCCAACCAAAAAGATGAATTTTTGATCAAGAAGATTAATGTTTTACCAAAAAAGAAGAATTTTAAATAAAATACATCAATTTTCAACGAAATTATTTAATTTTAGGCTGTGTCCATTCGTCCCGAAAATTTTAAAGTCAAAAAGACAAATTGTCCAGAAAAAAAGTTAAATTTTCAACTGAAAAATGTGATTTTTCCACCAAAAAGTTTGATTTTCAACCAAATAGTTTAATTTTCTAACAAATTGTTGAATTTTCATGCCAAAAAAATTCATTTTCTACAAAAAAAATAGTATTTTTCACATAAAAGTTCATTTGAAAGCAAACAGTTGAATTTTCAATTATAATTCTCACAGATCCTTAATAAAAAAAATTAATTTGTTTACAAAGTTTTACAAACTTTAAGTCAAATAATCGACTTTTCAACAAAATTATTTAATTTAAAAGCAAAAAAAAAGACGAATTATCTACAAAACAGATTAATTTTCAACCCAAAAATATGATTTTGCAAGCAAAAAGTCAAATTTTGACCAAACAGCTTAATTTTCTACGAACTTGTTGAATTTTCAAGACAAAAAGAATAATTTTCTACAAAAGAGTAGAATTTTTAACGTAAAAGTTCCTTTAAAAAAAAGTTGAATTTTCAACTATAGTTATGAATCCTTAATAAAAAAATTAATTTTTTTACAAAGTAGTTCAACTTTAAGTCAAATAATCGACTTTTCACTTGATATTTCAACCAAATTATTGGATTTTTAACTAAAGAAGATAAATTTTCATCCAAGAAGATTAAATTTCTACCAAGAAAGACGATTTCTTAACAAAATACAAAACTTCTCAACGAAATAGTCGAATTTTCAACTAAAAAAGATAAGTTTTGGACCAAATACCGCAAATAGTTAAATTTGTAACTAAAAAAAAAAAATTTTACACTAAACATGGAATAGTTTAATTGTCAGTTTAAAAAACTTATTTTCAACCAAACATGAAACGAATTTTCATTGAAATAGTTGAATTTTCATTAAAATAGTGGAATTTTCAACCATGGAGATAAACTTTCCACTAAAAAATAAATTTTAAAGAAAGTAGTTGAACTTTTGATTAAAAAAATGACTTTCCAACAATATAGTTGCATTTTCAACAGAAAAATTATATTTTCAACCAAATAGTAGAATTTCTAACCAAACGATATAAATTTCGAACCAAAAATATGATAGTAGCCTTTTTAATAAAAAAAGAACTGTTAGACAAAAATATAGTTGGATTTTCTTATTGAGTTTCTAAGTTTCTAAGTTTTTTTTTTCTAAGTTTCTAAGCTCTAAGTGTTATCTAAGTTGGTCAAGTCATTTCCACTTAGACCCTCCCCTCCTTGTCACCAACCTTAGTTTTTAGCCCCCCCCCCTCCAAACTGGTAACATAATTTATGGAAAGTACTCCCAGGCCACTTTTTTTTAGGACCACACCACTGACCAAAAGAGACGAATTTTCTCATCAACGTAGCTTCCCTGGCGAAAGTATCGGATAGGAATTCATTCCGAATCATTCCGAATTATTCCGAATTATTCCGGAATCTGTATCCGAATCAATCTGAACCAATCCGCAAAAAGTTCTACATTTCGTTCGATCCAAATCGTTTAAAAATTAATCCGACTCAATCCGGTTCAATCCGAACTTCCAAACCGAACCAATACGAACCAAATTTTCAATCCAAATGAATCCGAATCAATCCGAACTCGGATTGACCTAAACCGAATCTGATTGAAAATCGGTTTAGGTCAATCCGAGTTCGGATTCATTCGGATAGAAAATTTGGTTCGGATTTATTCGGATTGAATCGGATTGAGTCGGATTAATTTTTAACCAATTTCGATCAAACGAAATGTAGAACTTTTTTCGGATTAACTTGGATTGGTTCAGATACAGATTCCAGAATGATTCGGATGATTTCGAGTTGATTAGGAATGAATTCCTATCCGAAACTTTCGCCAGGGTAGTACCTCATACGTACCTGTAGCTTGTTATTATAAATAAATGATTAAACTATAAAAATAATAATTTGAAGCGTGTTAAAGTTGTTGGAGAATGAAGCAGTCTATAATGATTCTATTTGAAAGCATGATTTTCATTCATGGCGTGATAATTTATTCCCCTTGAGAGGTTCATTTCTGCGTGCCAGTAACCTTTAGAATTGAAATATACATGCGAATTCCGTTCGAGTTCTCACGATACTTATTAGAAGGCCAGATTCGTTCCATTCGACATCTGCATACAGTATAGTACACGGTGTCATATGTGCGATGTATTTAAAACAGGAACAAGAGACAGCAGGTGAGTGCCGCTTGAGGAAGCATCATGCTGTAATTGCACACATAAAGCGTTCAAACAGTTATCAGGTGTTTCCCTGCACCAACTGACGAAAAACACCTGCTGTCAGTCTCCCTGGAATCAATTTCACTCTTGATAACATTCACCAGAAAAACATTTTTGGATAGTAATTTCGCCCTTTTGAATTGAAAATTAAATTTTTCGGGGGGTGGGGGGGATTTAACTTTCTTCTAAAAAAGTTGTCTTTTTGGCTTCCACTTTTTCGAGGAAGGCTAGTACTACATTCTCAGTTTAGAATTTATCTCTTTCGGTTAAAAATTCTACTAACTGGTTAAAAATTGATTTCATTTGTTGAAAATTCAAGTATTTCGTTAAACTCATCTTTTCTGTTCGAAAATTCAACAATTTTGCTTCCTCATAGAGGAAGCTTTGTGATAACATTTTCCAAAATTTTTAAATTCATTTAATTAAAATTTCATCAATTTAAAAAGGGCACACTGTTTTGTGAACACGATAACTTGAAAACGGTTGCAGATAAATTGATGAAATTTGAAGGGATTATTTTCACCACTAATATCTTGAAACTGACTGAAGTATTTCGAAAAATATTGATTGCATTTTTTTAGCACTCAATAATATTTTAAAAATCGTTTTCTTTATAGTAAAACTTTTTTCATCAGCATAATTCAAAGTTGATACAATAATATAAACGATTCCTTGATTCGAGACGAATCGATTGACCTATAATATTAGTACATTTTATTAAAGAGTAGGGAAGTTATGGTAATTTCTATGTTTTGAAAATCGGTTTTTTAAAGCAAAACTTTTTTCATTAACATAATTCAAAGTTGATGCAAGAACAGAAAAGATGTGTTGATTCGAGTCGAATCGATTGACTTATAATATTAATACATCTTATTGAAGCGTAAGGAAGCTATCGTAATGCATAATATTTGGAAATAAGGTTTTTTATAGTAAAACTTTTTTCTTCAACATAATTCAAAGTTGATGCAGGAATATAAAAGATTCCTTTGGTTCGAGACGAATCGATTGACCTACAATATTATTACATTTTATTAAAGTGTAGGGAAGTTATTGTGATTTATATATTTTTAAAATCGATTTTTTAGTCGAAATTTTCTCATTCTCATAATTTGAAGTTGATGCGAGACTATATTTTTAGTTTAGAATTTATCTCTTTCGGTTAAAAATTCTACTGTTTGGTTAAAAATTTAATTATTTATTTGAAAATTAAAATTTTTATTAAACTCATCTATTCTGGTCGAAAATTCAACAATTTTTTTGAAATTTCGTCTATAGTGCTTGAAAATTTCATGTGTTTGATTGAAAATTCATCTTTCTTGGTTGAAAATTCAACTCTTTCGGTAGAAACCTTTTTTTATGATGTACAGTTCAAAATAAAACTGACGAAAAACACCTGCTGCCAGTCTCCCTAGAATCAATTTCACTCATGATAACATTCACCCGAAAAAAAAAATTTTTATAGTCAATTCGCCCTTTTAAATTGAAAATTCAATTTTTCGGGTTGAAAATTCAAATCTCTTCTAAAAAATTTATCTTTTTGGCTTCAACGATTTCCAGATAGTGTAGTTTGTAGTACTATATTTTTAGTTTAGAATTTACTTCTTTCGGTTAAAAATTCTACTATTTGGTTAAAAATTTAACTGTTTTATTAAAAATTCAATTATTTCGTTCAACTCATCTTTTCTGGTCGAAAATTCAACAACTTTGTTAAAATCTCGTCTCTTTTGCTTGGAAAATTCAACTGTTTGGTTGAAGAATCATCAATCTTGGTTTAAAGCTCAACTCTTTTGAAGAAAATTCGTCTCTTTTGGTAGAAAATCTTTTTTTATGATTTACAGTTTAAAAAATCTGCCCGCTTCGCGGGCACATTCTCATGGCGCGCTTCGCGCGCGGCTCGCTTCGCTCGCAAGTTTGAGCGCGCCTAGGGCGCGCGACTGTTGGATCTCGCGCTTCGCGCTCGATCATATATTTATCTCGCGCTTCGCGCTCGATTATGTATTCACCTCGCGCTACGCGCTCGAGCGTATTTGCATCTCGCTTTACGCTAGGCTCCTCTAGATTTTCGAACTTCGTGTTCGACTTCGATGAAAAGAAAAAGTTTGTTTGCAAATATTATAAAATTATCAAAACCTCTACATATTAAGTGATTGTTAAATTTATTTTTATTTTAGACTGAAAAGGAACTTTATTTACTCAAGGTTCTATCGACCTTAAGGAACACATTCTCATCCAGACACTCGCGCTTCGCGCTCGATATTTGATTTGAAAATCATTTGAACCGTATGATAGAAACAAAAAAGTTTGAGCGCACTTACGGCGTGCGATTTGCTAAATACACTGAGCGCGCACTTTATTGTGCTTCGTATTATATGTTCTTCATATACAAATTACTAAATTTGTATTTGATTTCAAATGAAAAGTAATGATATAATTCCGGCGACAAATTTTATTAGTTAACATTTTATTTTAGCTTGTGCCGTTTATCAAAAAAGTTAATTTTTTCATTTTGAATATATTCTTACCACAAAAATTGATTACGGGTGTGTAAGTCTTTTTTGAATGCACAATTTTTGTTCATTTATATGTTTTCGTACCTTGCATTGATTTTCAAAAATTTGATTTTTTTTACTGTTAATGTTATTTTCACGAATAAAACAAAAACCACGCATCCTATCGAAACATGAGTCACAATAAATTTGTACCTCTTCCTTGGATGAACAAATTTTGTTTCGGTCATTTTTTCGTAGCTGGTAATATTCGTCTGAAAATTTGATTGTTCTATTTTCAATGGCTTTTTTGATTTTTCATTAATTTTTTGTGCGATCAAAATTTGAATTTTTTATTTTTCAAAAAATTCAAAAAGTTGTTATGAAAATATTATAGGGTGTTCAGGAATCAACGTTTTTCTCCTCTTGACTTTTTTTCATATCGTGCGTTTTTCGGCTTAAAATGTTAATTTTCGTTTGTTTTTTGGAATTTTGAAAATGCTATAACTCCAGTAATTTTTTTTTTATCACGAAAAGTCATTAGAATATTTTGTTCGTCATTTTGCGTACTACTAATAACCGTACATAGAATTTTCAAATCTTCCAAAAAAGTGGTCTCAAAAATTTTCAAAATGTGCTCACTTTTTGGATTTTCATCTAAAATAGCTGGTTAACGAACTCGTTCTCTATTTTTCGGCCATAAAAAAGTGTGCCAAAGCTCAATCAAATCTGATCATTTTTTCGAAAGTTATCGTGGCTACAGACAGACAGACAGACAGACAGACAGACAGACAGACAGACAGACAGACTACAGACAGACAGACACCTTCGTAAAAACCGTTTTTTCTGGCTCAGGGGGTCTCAAAACGTGGAGATTTGATGAAAACCGACTATGTCAAATTTTACATAAAACCAATACCTTCTCATTAGAATGAGAATGTAAAAAAAACTGACGAAAAACACCTGCTGTCATTCTCCTTAGAATAAATTTCACTCATGATAACATTCACCCGAAAAAAGTTTTTCGATAGTAAATTCATCCTTTTAGATTTAAAATTCATCTTTTTTGGTAGAAAAGTTCTTGGTTGAAAATTGATCTTTCTTATTTAAAAATGCAACCGTTTACTAAAGTTCCTCTTAAAAATTCTACTATTTGGTTAAAAATTTTAATATTATGTTAAAAATTGAACTATTTTGTAAAAAAGTAATATTTTTTTCTTGAAAATTCAACTTTGTTGGACATTTGTCTTCTTGGATAGAAAATTGGGTTGAAAATAGATCTTTCTTAGTTGAAAATTCAACCATCTTCTGAATCTAAAGTTCTTCTTAAGAATTCTACTATTCGGTTAAAGATTTAATTATTTTCTTGAAAATTCAACTATTTTGTTAAAAAGTCATATTTTTTGGTCGAAAATTCAACTTTCTTGAACATTCGTCTTCTTGGATAAAAAATTTGTCGCGTGGGTCGAAGTAACGAACGCATATGCGCGCGCATTTTCCGCGGACGCTAAAGTGCATTTTATCGGCCTAGGCCGCTAAAGTACCCCACCACCAACAATGAACTACTTTGATTTTCGAAACCACGCCCAAAAAGCGAGGAAACCATTCTCGAGTTACAGAATAGTATATTGTGTACCTAGGAGTGAAACAGTCTTTTTATCCGAGCGTGAGTTTTGCAAACAGGCGAGGATAAAAAGACGTTTCAGTCCTTGGTACACACGATACTTTATGCAACAAAGGTATGATTTACAAGTTTATCACGTCTGAAATTTGAGGTTAGTTTGACGCGGCCATAATCGTACACGGCCGACTGCGAATGCGCATGCGCGCAGTACAATTATAAGCCTATAATAGTCCTAGGAGTATGGGAGAGTTCACCGCTCGTTAGGAGGCGCCACCGAACTTACATAAATGGCAGCGTAATTCGAACTCAAGTAAGCAAAGTGAAGTTTTTAGAAGAAAATTATGAAAAATGAGTAAAACAAAATACAAAACGTGGACTGTAGCTTAATAAAAAGATGGACTGCAAAGTTGGAAAGTATTATTAAAGAAGAAACGAAATATTTGGTAAGAAGGTAAGTTTTGACCAACATCAGGTAAGGTAGATTGTTTTTTAACACTACTTTCTAACTTTTCAGTTCAACTTTTCATCAAGCTACTATCCAAGTTTCATATTTTTTCCTCTCCTTTTTCATAATTTTCTTTTAAAAACTTTACTTTGCTTAATTTGAGTTCGAATTATGCGGGCACTTATGTAAGTTCGCTATCGCCTCCTAACGAGCGGCAAACTCTCCCATTATGGACGCATTATCGTACTCCGCGCATGCGCATTCGCTGCCCAGTCCTCCTGTCGTATGAACGGCTATTTTCAGAACTGAAAAGCCGCGGATAAAACGCGTGAATGATGCCTGCGTCACATAAAAAATATTGTTAGGGGGCTATAATCATTCGGGAGAAACTAACTTTGGATTAAAACTGCCTTTGTAATTGAAAGTGGTTCCCAGGGTGTGCAAGCGCTATTGTGCACTCGAATTTGAAGGACTTTTTTGACCCACATAGAAAATGAATGAGCGAATCCCGAAGGGTCGAAAAAGGTAGTGCGGTGCACTTTGAAGTGGGCAGAGTGCGGAACATCGGCCCGGCACGTGTCAGTCAAAGTTGTCAGTGCTGCGGTGACCGATAATATTGATATTGACGCGTGGTAGCGGTTGATATGAGCGACATGAGATGTATAGAATGCACTTTGCAAATTTAGAACATGTGGCATAGCACATGGCGCACAACCTGCTCTATGAAAAAAAAAACATTGAATTACTGCAGCGAAATATGTGATAAAAATTATTATATAAATTCTCACAATCTTTTTGAAGCAGCTTCTGATGTAACTGATGAATTCATTCATTCGAGACTTTACATTTTCTCCTCTTTTACCCTTTTTTAAAAAGAATTCCTCTTTTTAGGATTTCGTAGACGACAGTGAGGTGAAATCAAAAATCAAGGTTGAAAATGACATTTAGAACGCAATTATACACCGATTTCAGATTTTTTTGTTGAAAAATTCAGGTCTGAATTTTTCAGAAAATTTTAAGAGTAGATGTTTCATTTTCTTGTTTATATAATTTTTATGTTGATGCAAACAGCGAAGAAAGCGTAGACCTTTTAGTTTCATTTTTTATCTCATAAACAAAACTTTTGTTATACTTCCCGTCACTTGTATTCAATGCACAGAGGTATAAGAAAAAAATGTTTAACTTGTAAATTTAATTGTTACAAACAAATTATATTAACAAATAATCGAAATTAGGGGTTATTCGTCTTCAAAGTATATTTCTGCTCTGAAATTGCTTGCTTTCATCGTGAGGATGATACGTGGCCATTGAAATTGAAGATTTAATTTTATTAATAAATTCTATAAACAAATTATATAAACAAATGTACATCGCAGACATTTACAGGGAGAAATAAATCGTTTTTTCTTCTAGTCTTATTTTAATTATATTGCCAATGATGTTTTCTGGAAAAATTTGGGCATGCATTAATATTTGTCTATTTTATAAACAAATTATATAAACAAATGCACATTTTATGTGTTTTTAAGCGAAAAGAAATCGTTTTTCCTTCTGATCTGGCTGAAATTATATGGCCAATGATGTTATATAGGAAAATATTGCCAAGCATCGTTAATTTATTATTTTATAAACAAATGTACATTGCAGATATTTATAGGCAGAAATAAATAATTTGTTCTTTTACTATTTTTTCAACTATATTGATGATGAATTGTCTAGATAAAATTTTGTTATGCCTCACTGTTTGTTTATTTCATAAACAAATTAGGTAAACAAATGCACATTCTAGGCGTTTATAGGCAGACAAAATTTTCATTCATTTAGTCTTGTTAAAATTATATTTTGAATGATGTTCTTAAAATGGAATTCGTAAAATTTATAATCAAATAATATAAAAAATACACATTGTAGGCGTTTATAAACAGAAACAAATTTTCTTTCTGAAAAAGAAGGGACTTATAAAATTACAAAAATACCGCTATTGTTCTGTTATCTCAACTTAAAAATGATGAAAAACGCTTTTTTCTGTCTACAAATGGCTAAAATTTACATTTGTTCATATATTTGTTTATAAAAATAACAAATAGAAGAAAATGACCATTTTGTAAAAAATTCAACTATTTTGTTAAAAATTCAAGTATTTGGTTAAAAACGCAACTGTTTTTGTTCGAAAATAAACTTTTTCGTGGAAAACACAAATGTTTAGTAGAAAATTCGTCTTTTTGACTTGAAAATTCAACAATTTGGTAGCATTTTTTTTCTTTCTTAAATGAAAAATCTTTGTTGGTTGAAAATGCAATCCCTTTGTTGAAAAGTCTTTTTTTCTAGTCTAAACACTCATCTTTGTTTTTTGAAAATTAATCTATTTGCTTGAAAGTTAAATTGTTTTGTTAAAAATTCCACTCTTTTACTTAAAAGTTTAAGTATTTGGTTGAAATTTTTTTTTCTGGTTGACAATTTATCTTTCTTGGTTGAAATTTAACTGTTTTGTTGAAAATTCACATTTTCGGGTTTAAAAGTCAAATTTTTTTGTAAAACATTCGACTTTTCAGCTTGCGAACTAAACTCCTTGGTTGAAAAAGTGTCTTTTTAGGTTAAAAATGTATCTCTTTTTGTAGAAAATTTATATTTTTTGTTTGGAAACCCTACTAGTTTTTTTGAAAATGCAATGTATTTCTACTTAAAAGCTTAGATATATTATTATTATTACCCTATTTTCGCATATTGGGCTGTAAAGTCTGTTATTCTATAATTGAGTGATTGCAAAAAAGTTGACAATTTTAAGTTCTAGCGATGTTCAAAATTTTATAAAATTGCTAAATAATATTAACCAATTTTTTTAAACATATTTTATATCTATGTTAGACTAAATTTAAAAAAAATATTTTGGTTGGTGGAAAGTTTTTATTCTCGAAAACCTCATTGTCTAAAATGTATAACTTTTCGGCATCCAATTATTTTTACGATTCAAATTTCAAAGACTAATAATATTTTTCTTTTTGTTTCAGGTACGTATCTCTTGTTCTTATTATACATTGACAGCAGCAGGTAACGTGAAAATTATTATTTTTTTCAATTAATTAACGATGGGCGCAATTTATCTATGTAAATAATTTATAAAATACCCCTCAAAATAATCCCGGCCTGATGAATAATTGTAATCAAGATTTGATCGATTATGGCATAATAGTATAATAATAATAATAATAATAATAATATTAAAACTCTGTTAAAACAAAGGACATAAATTTTGACTGAGAATAATTGACTGTCAAAACCTTAAATTACGGAATTGCAATTACACTCCGGATCAATTATTATTGCTGAGCTTATCGCAATTGAATCAGATTTACATGAGCGCGATGGTCCATGGGACGCGACACGTGGGTCGAAGTGCATTAAAGATGAGGCACAATAGAAACAGGAAACGTAAATTTACACCGAACCCATGCACAGACGACTGTGGGCGCAAACACGTACATATAAAATCACTTGCTTTAATGTCTATTATACAAAATTACTCTTCAAAATTGCAAGGAAATAAATCAAGACACATAAAAAAAAACAAAGGTAATACTTAAAAATAATGAAAAGTACTTCCCCTCTCATACTTCCCCATAGATTCCCCTACTTCCCCTCTCCTACTCACCCTCATTTCTTATCATTTCCCCTACTTCCCCTCCCCTTATTACCCCTCACTTCTATAATTTCCCCCACTTCCCTCCCCCTATTACCCCTCTATTCTAATCGTGTCCCCTTCTTCCCCTCCTCTTATTACCCCTCACTTCGTCTGCTTCCCCCTACTTATCCCTCATATCACCTACTTCCCCTTCCCCACTTGTCCCTCATATCCCCTATTTCCCCTTCCCCACTTGACCCTAACAGCCCTACTTCCCTTTCCCCACTTGTCTCTCATATCCCCTACTTCCCATCTCCGCATTTCCCTTAATTTTCCAACTACCTACTTACCCCTCATATCACCTACTTCCCCTTCCCCACTTGACCCTAAAATCCCCACTTCCCTTTCCCCACTTGTCTCTCATATCCCCTACTTCCCATCTCCGCATTTCCCTCAATTTTCCAACACTTTTCCTATCACCCCATGATTCCCCTTATTTCACATGACTTTCCCTATTTCCCCTTATTTCCCCTCACCCAATTACCCCTCACTTCGCCTGCTTCCGCCATACTTACCCTTCATATCACCATCTTCCCCTATCCCACTTGTCCCTCGTATCCCCTATTTCCCCTTCCCCGATTGTCCCTTATATCCCCTACTTCCCATCCCCGCATTGCCCCTCATTTTCCAACACTTTGCCTATCACCCCCTCATTCCCCTTCTTTTCCATTACTTCCCCTATTTCCCCATGATTCCTCTCATTTCCCCCACTTCCCTTACCCTCATGTCTCCATTTCTTTTATTTTACCTCTCCCATTTTCCTTCACGCCTCCCTTATTTCCCCTTATTCCCCCTCACTTCCCCCACTTTTCATTCCCTCAATTCCTCTACTTCTTATCCGCTCATTTCTCACAACTTCTTGTCCGCTCATTTCTCACAACTTCCGCTACTTTTCCTTCCCTCATTTTCCCACATATCGACTACTGCCCTTTACCTTATTTCCCCTCACTTCTCCTACTTCCGCTCCCGACATTTCTTCTCACTTCAGCTGCTTTTCCTACCATAATTTCCCCTCACTTCCCCACCTTGGAAAAAGTACGACGGACGGACTTACCAATATGAGGGGGGGGGGGGGGGGGCGGTAACGCCAAATAATATGGCCCCTCTTTTCCCATTTTTTAAAGAATTATTTTTTGCCTTGTTTTTTAAAGATAATATCTGCCCTTTTTCTCGTTTTTTTTCGCTTAAATGAAAACTGAATTAATAGCACCAAATAAGAAAATTCAACTACTTTTGGTTGAAAAGTATACTATTATTATATTTTTTGTTAAGAATTCATCACTTTTGGTTAAAAATTTTAGTTTTTGGTTGGAAATTTTATTATTTTGTTGAAAATTTAACTATTTTGTTGGTTAAAAAGTCATCTTTTTTTGCCTAGAATTCAGCTACTTGGTTGAAAGTTGAACTAATTTGTTAAAAATTCATTTTTTGGTTGAAGATTCATCTCTCTGGTTTCATATTTAGAAAATTAATCTTCTTCGTTTAAAAAATCATATGTTGGGTTGAAAATTTTATTATTTTTTTGTAAAAAAAATTCGTTCTATTTTTGGTCGGGAATTCATTTTTAATAACTAAAGTTGAAAATTGATAATTTTAATTGAAAATTGAGCTTTTCTAGTTGAAAATTCGTATTTTTTCGCCAAAAATTTATATTCTTGGTTAAAAAATACTCTTTTGTGTACAATGTTTAAATCTTTTGTTGAAAATTCGTTTTTATTTTTGTGAAAATTCATCGTTTTAGTAAAAGATTCATCTCTTTGGACTTGATTTGAAGATTAACTATTTTTTCAAAAATTAAATTTTTCTGTTGTTGATGATTCATAATTATTATTGAAAATTCAACTGTTAGGTTAAAAATTGAACTATTTTTATGAAAATCTAACTATTTGGTAGAATAACTTTTTCGTTAAAAAATCATAATTTCGAGATGAAATTTAATCTGTTTCGTAGATAGTTCATCCTTTTGACTTTGAAATTTAAAAATTTTATTGAAAATTGATGTATTATGTTGAAATTTTGTATTTTTTTATTAAAAAATATTTTCATTTGTAGAAAATTCATCTTTTTGGTTAAAAATTCATCTTTATTAAATTCACCTCTTGGTTTGAAACTTCAACTGTTTTGTTGAATATTTTTTTTTGGATAATAATTCTTTTTTTATTAAAAATTATTATTTTCAATTGAAAATTACTCTTTTTAGTTGAAAATTCAACTAGTTTGTTGAATGTTGAACTAGTTTCTTCAAAATTATTTTTTTTTCTTGAAGATTCATGATTTTAGTTTGAAATTAATCTTTTTGGTCGTAAATGAACTTTTTTGTTGAAAATTCATATTTTCGGATTGAAAATTCAACTGTTTTGTAGAAAATTTGTCTTCTCGACTTGAAATTTTAACAACTTGGTAGAAAATTAAACTACTTGCTTGAGAACTTTTTTTTTTGAAAATTCATATTTTTGGTTAAAAATTCAACTACTTTGGTTGAAAACTAAAATATTTGATTTTAAATCAAACGATTTATTTCAAAATTTAACTATTTTGTTGGAAATTCGTTTTTTTTTGTTAGAAATTAATTTTTTTATCTGGTAATGTAGCTATTCCATTTTTTGTTACAAATTTAAGTTTTTAGTAGAAGAATCATTTTTTTGTTGTTGAAAATTCATCTTTTTTTTTAAATTAATCTTCTTGGTTAAAAAAAATCAACTTTTTGTTTGAAAATTCAACTATTTGGTAGCTTGTTGAACTCTTTTCTGGAAAATTAATTTTTCTTTTTGAAGATTTATGATTTTAGTTTGTTGAAAATTTATGTGTTTTTTTTTAAATTCGTCTTTTTTGGTAGAAAATTAGTTTTTTTTTGGTTGAAAATTAGTTTTTCAAACTTAACTGTTTTGATTATAATTCATCTATTTAGGTAGAAAATTAATCTTATTTGTCGAAAATTCATCTATTTGGTTGATGATTCAACTGTTTTATTAAAAATTTGTCTTCTTTTTGTTGAATTTAACTGATTGGTAATTCGTTTTTTTTTTAATTAATTTTTGTAACTACAAATTTGAATATTCTATTTTTGGTTGTAAACTTATCATTTTTGGTCGAAAATTCAACTAATTGGTTGAAAATTCATGTATTTTGTTGAAAAGTCGTCATTCTTGGTTGAAAATTCATCTTCGTAGGGAAAAATTCAGCAATTTGGTAAAAAATTCAAATATTTTGTTGACAATTAAATTATTTCTTTTTGTCCGTTTGGATTAAAAATTCACCTTGTATGGTAAGAAAGTCATCTTTCTTTGTTGTAAATAATCTTTTTTGTTGAAACTTCGTCTCTTTTACTTGAAAGTTCAACTATTTGGTTTTTATTGTAACTATTTTATTAACAATTATCATATTTTTGTGTAGAAAAGCTTTTTTGATTAAAATTTCAAAAATTTAGTTGAAAGTGCAATATATTTCGATTTGAAATTCAAACGGTATTCACATTACTTTTATTTGAAAGAATTTATTCCTTTCTTACCCTTAATTTTTTTCTCTGGAATGAAAAAGATGAAAAATTTGGTGAGAAGGTGAAATGCAGTTAAGAGTAGCTTTGATTCACCCCATTTGGCGGTTCGTCGATCATCATCGACTATACCCAACTCCTAAATAACCAAAGACGGAGAGGGAAATTCAATTTGTAAAGGGTGAAAAATCTCCTTTTTCACACACGCTCTATTGTGTCTGGACCATTAATAATCGAGTGCGAGTCGCCGAAATCGACTTGCAACACGTCCTCGAGAGTAAAGAGTTACGGTTCGACGGTTATCCGAACTTCGAACCCGGCTTTGAAATCCCACAAGGGTACGTGGGTTAGAGTTAGACCAAATATGAGGCAAAACCAACACTTGCCAAGGGTGTGAAATTTTAGTCACGTCCAAATATTTCACATCGTGCTACGAATACTTTAAGATTATTTTAGGTTTAGGCAATATCCTCAAGCTTTCTTCAAACACACAGGATATGCAGGTGCGAATTTAGGAACGTTTTCGTTCCCGAATCAATATTGCATCACAGAAAAGAAACCGTTTTCGGATTTTAACTTTAAAACCGAAATTTACTACTAAACGAATTTAACGAAACTTTAGTAACGAATTTAAAAAAAATGAATTTTCAACCTACAAAGATGAATTTTCAACCAAGAAGATGAATTTTATACCGAAAGACAAAATACATAAATTTTCAACCAAGCAGTTGAATTTTTAACTAAAAAAGATCATTTTAAATAATTTTTTTCTGAAAAAAGATCTTCTGAACTACTGATCAGTAGTTCTGTGGTTCGATTCCCAGCGGAGCGAAAGGAGAAGATCTTTTTTCAGAAAAAAATTATTTAAAATGATCTTTTTCAGTTAAATATTCAACTACTATAAAGGAGAAACTATAAAGGAAAAGATCTTTTTTCAGAAAACAATTATTTAAAATAATTTTTCTTTCACTGCTCCATCTAGTCTGAAAAGACGTTAAATATTTTCTGTTATTCTCTAATGATAATACAGATCCCTTAAAAAAGATCAATTTACAACCAAAAATTGAATAGTTACATTTTCAGTTTGAAAAAATTAATTTTTAACAACAAAACATTGAATTTTTTACCAAATATCTGAATTTTTAACCTACCAAGATATATTTTCAACCAAAAAGATTATTATCTACCAAAATACGAATTTTCAATTAAAAAGGATATATTTACAACCAAAAATTGAATTGTTACATTTTCAGCTGAAAAAAATTAATTTCATAAAAAAAAGTTATCAACCATTTAAATTCTACGAAAATAATGAGTCTTTAACAAAATAGTGAAGCCTCAGCCAAATAGATGAATTTTCAACAAATAAGATTAATTTTCTACACAAACAGACGGAATTTTAACCAAATAGTCGAATTTTAAACTAAGCATGATGTTTTTTAACCAAAAATGAATTCGTTAAATTTCAAGTTTAAAAAACTAATTTTTAACAAAAAAAAACGAATTTTCATCCAGTTAAATTCAATCAAAAAAGACGAATTTCTAAGCAAATAGTTGAATCCTCAACTAAAAATATGGATTTTCCACAAACAGTATTAATTTTCTTCCCTAAAAATACGAATTTTCAATGAAATAGTTAAATTTTTAAATAAATAGTTTAATTTTGAACCAAATAGTCGATTTTTTTTAGAAGAAATTTGAATCTCCGTAAAAAAAGTTTATTTTCAGTCAAAAGAGATGAATTTTCAACCAAGATGACTTCTCTACCATAAAAGATTAATTTTCAATCAAAAAGGACGCACTTTCAACAAAAACAGAGAAATTTTCGACCAAAAAAAAAATTGAATCTCAAAGTATTTGAATTACAACAAAATAATTAAACTTTCTAAAAAAATTAATTTATTACACAAAGACGAATTTTCAACAAAATGCATGGAATTTTAACTAAATAGTTTAATTTTCAGCAAAAAAAAAATTAATTTTCTACGCAAATAGATAATTTCTCAACAAAATATTTAAGTTTTCAAACTAAAAATTCGAGTTTTTTCGAAAAGAGTTGACTTTTAAACCAGAAAAAAAGAATTTTCAACAAAAAAATTCATTTTTAATCAAGAAAGATGAATTTTCAACGAAATAGTTGAATTTCAAGATAAAAAAGTTCAATTTGCAGCCCAAAATGGAATCGTTAAATTTTAAGTTTAAAAAACTAATTTTCAACAAAACAAAAGGAATTTTCAACCAGTTGAATTCAACCAAAAAATATGAATTTTGAGCAAAGTAGTTGAATCGTCAACAAAATGATGATTTTTTAACAAACAAGATTAATTTTCTAACCAAACAGATGAATTTTCGACAAAATAAATGTATTTTCCACCAAATTGTTGAATTTTCAATTTATGATGGAAAAATTTTCAACCGAAAATGCAATAGCTACATTTTCGGATGAAAAATTAATTTTTAACCAGAAAACCGAACTTTATTTTAATTAAATTAATAATTTTAATCTAAATAATTTAATTTTCTTTCAAGTAGTTGAATTTCAACCCTAAAATATGAATTAAAAAAAAAAGTTAATTGACGACCGAATAGTTGAATTTTCAAATAAAATGATGAATCTTGGACCAAAAAATGAAAATGTATTTTTTACAAAGTAGTTCAACTTCAAACCAAAAAGTTGAATTTTCAACCGAAAAGTTGATTTTTCGGTAGTTTTATTTATCTTCGGTAATTTAAAATTTCACAAAATTTCATTTTTCGGAAATTTTCTTTTTGCCTAATTATCTGTTCTGTATTTTTCAACTTCGGGATTTTGCTTTTTCGGCAAAATCATGCTGTCCTACTATATTTCGTAAAATATTAATTAACTTAAAAGGGTTTCCGAAGGGCGAGAATGATGTGGTCTTACCCCCCTCCTCCCACTCGCACCAAACTCTTTTTCCAGGGTAAAAAAAAATCATCCACCCTAGAGTTTGGAATTTTAAAGCAAAGAATTTGCAAAGGTGGGTGGAGTTAGTTAATTGAATTGGTTTATTTTTGGGGACTCTGAAATGCTTTTAAGGTAATTTGGTAATTCTTAACGTTAATGTTATTAAATCCTTGAATAATAAATTTCGTAATTATAATTTTCAAATTATTTAATTTCGAACTCTTTAAGTTCATGATAGGTCAAAATTTATATTATCAAATTCGTTAAATACTTATTACTTAGAAGGAGTTTTTGTTAGCTTAAAACTAAGTTGTTCCCTTTTGGCAGCTTCCACTTAAAGTTATACAGTTTTGAAGTTTTCCAATTAGCAAATTCTCAACTTTCTGAAACTTCTTATTTAAATTTATTTCAATTTAATTCTTCTAATTCAGAGTTTAATTATATTTTTATTATTTTTTATTATTGGCTTTTGAAATACTTAGATTATTGATGTACAGTTTTGAACTTGGAAGTAAAATTTGTTATGTTAAATGAAAGTAAGAAAAAATTAAAACTTCTTGATTTGTTGAAAGTAAATATTATTTGTGTTTCGAACTAAACTGTAAATAAGAAACAAATCGCGCGCGTATCCGTTTGCTGTACAATACAATAAATTATCAAGTCACAATCAAGTTTCCCTAATTTTCAGAGAATTAGTGAAACGTCTGAAAGACGTCTATTTCCTAACTTATGCAATTTCCAACTCTGTTCCTTCCCAAAGCGTCTGGTAACTTGCAACGAACATTTGCTAAGATTTTAGGGTAGCTTAGAGTCAGTAAGATGCAGATTAAACTTGATGCCTCGAAGACATGTATGAAGCAGCTATTAAACACGTTAACTGCCGTACTTTTAAAGAAAGGCTCTATCTACATTTTTTATAAAAAATTAGTTTTTTTATTTCGTGGAATTCGAAATAAAAAAATGAATTCATCTGTACAAAAGGAAATTATAAATTCTAACTAAGTTCGGAGATAATTAGACCCTAATTAGCCTATAGAAATACTGTCGAGGAAAGGCTCTATCTATACTTTTCATGAAAAACGAGTTTTTTATATCGTTGGATTCGTAATAAAAAAAACGAATTTATCTGTACAAAAGGAAATTATAAATTCTAACTAAGTTCGGAGATAATTAGACCCTAATTAGCCTATAGAAATACTGTCGAGGAAAGGCTCTATCTATACTTTTCATGAAAACGAGTTTTTAGATATCGTCGGATTCGTAATAAAAAACGAATTCATCTGTACAAAAAGAAATGAGAAATTCCAACTAAGTTCGGAGATAATTAGACCCTAATTAGCCTATAGAAATACTGTTGAGGAAAGGCTCTATCTACATTTTTTATGAAAAATGAGTTTTTTATATCGTTGGATTCGTAATAAAAAA